>JAPMOQ010013328.1:337595-363828 GCA_026543055.1 Argiope trifasciata
TATATATATATATATATATATATATATATATATATATATATATATTTGTGTGTGTGTGCAAAATTTGGCAACTCTAGCCCATACGATCCGTTCTATAACGTATTGACCTACTTACAGATTAACTTTCATTATTAGTTGAGATTATTATTATTATTTGGGATTATTATTTAATGTGTGAACTCGTGACATACACACTCATTTTCATTATTTGTTGAGATTTATCATACGCGGATATTCCTCATAAACTAATCATGAGAAATATCCGCCTCTAAGAAAACAACAAACCGGAATAAAAAAAACCAATAAATCTCGTCCGAATTTTATAATTTCGAATATCAGTATTTTTCAAGGTGACTGGGTAAGATGGTACCTTCCGTTCAAAGTCCAAGTAAATTAAACTCCGGCGAAACCTTGACTCAAATCTGCTGCAAGGGTTACGGTCTGGCCTGAGAACTTCCTGGTGAGGCGGGCTTCCTGCGTCTGGAAGGCTCGAAAACAATTTGTTCGAAAAGATGTCATCACTTCCGCTATCCGCACCCACGCGCCCTTTAATTCGGCGTCTTAATTGAAGCCTCCGAAATGACCGAAAGTTGTGTCTTAACAAAGGATTTTGTTTTAGAGAAGCAGAGGCAAAGTACGATCGCTGTTTAGCGGAAAATTTAAATTGTTTTGTGATCAACAATGGATTATGAGCTAGATTGGATTTAAGGTATCCGACTACGTTCGAAGGAAATTTTTTGAAAAATTTGATTTTTTAAACACTATTGAGGGTTTTTAGATGTATTATCTATTATAAACATTATAAATACAAAAAGTTATTTGAAAATATTATATATTTTCAGAAATAGGAAACTTTGTAGTAAATTTTAATGAAATTCTACCAAAACGGTTAACACTCTACGCAAAATGGTAATGCAGAAATCCTGTTTTTCTTTGAACGCATGTTATATAATATGAAGATGAATGAAATGAACCGAAATCTAAGAAAAATCTTGAGATCCAAAGAAGTTATGGGTGAAAATATATGTAAATATGCATTTTTATCAATAAATTTACAAATTAATTTTTCTAAAGACATCCTTAATTGGAAAAGTATTTCGCTTGAAATAAAAATTTTGGCTCATTTCATTGCCAATGTCATTTAAAACACAGGCAGAAAATTTTATATAAATACCTCTAATAGTTTTTGATATATCATGTTTGATATATCAGTTTGAGATATCATGTTAATGGTGGAGAATTTTTATGAAAATTAAAATTGAAGTGAAAAACATATTTTAGCTGAAAAATATGTTGCACTTAAAAATTCCCTGGATAATAGATTAGACATTTATTTTCCTAGTAAATATAAACTGTTTTGGAAAGAGAAAAGTCTGAATTACCAGAAATAACAATTTAAAAAAATTTCCAATGTGGTTGAAAACCAGTGTTTTTAACGTAGTCGAATACCTTAAATTTATATTCTCTATTGCGACTTCAGATTCCTGTACTATTTTATTAGAAGATTTATTCTATTTTAATAAGATACAAAATGCTAATATTCTACTTTTTCGAATGCAGACTTTATAAAAATAAAAAGTAATTCTAAAAATTTGAAGTGGCAATTTTGAAGAATCGTCATTTTTCAAATGTATCTTTAAGCACAAAAAAAAATGCATTTTTGGAAATATGTATCTCTTTCGTCTTTGTCTTAACAAAGGATTTTATTTTAGAGAATCAGATGCAAAGAATGGTTGCTGTATATTTCAGCGGAAAATTTAAATTGTTTTTTTTTCTTTTGATAAACAATGGATTATGAGTTAGATTGGATTTAAAGTTATATTCTCTATTGCAAATTCAGATTCCTGTACAATTTTATTCGAAGATTTATTCTGTTTTAATAAGATACAAAATGCTAATACTCTACTTCTTCGAATGCAAACTTTATAAATAAAAAGTATGGTAATTCTAAAAATTTGTAGAGGCAATTTTGAAGAATCGTCACTTTTCAAATGTATCGTTAAGCACAAAAAAATGCATTTTAGAAAATATGTATCTCTTTCATTCTGACTGTCTGTCTATGATCTCGATTCTAGAACTCAACAATGCTCTGAGAACAGATGGATGAAACTTAGTTTGTGGGCGTAGAGCCAAATGTTCTGATTGATATCCAATTTTGTATGAACTGTACATAAAGGAAGTCTGTATGTCAAATTATTCCAAGTACAGTGACTAAAATAACTATGAGACGTAAAGATATAAATAAATGAAATTTAATACGCTGATTTAAACTCTAAAATGTAATAAATTTAAAAGTTACTGAAAATTTAACATTTGGATGCGAAATGTGGTGGTTTAAATAAGAAGGAAAAAAACTGAGATCTTATGATTACAACTGTACTTATGTGTAAAATTTTGGTTTCAAGTAGATAAAAAAGAAAATCGAAAATGCATATTTAATTTTCTGGAACTTGAATAGTGATTGCAGGCTAATGATTAATCCCCTAAACAATCGCATTTAGAGATTAATAACACACTTAATTCACTTAGATAACACATTTAATTCAAGAAAAACATGAAACTTAGTAACTATTGTGCAACAATGCCAAGCAGTAAATGCAGAAAAAAAAAACTAGTTTCCTTTGCAGTACTATAAAGCATAGAAACCCTAGTTCACAACTTTACAGAAGTTCTTACGAAGTTATGAAGAGAGAGGGATCACCTTTTTTTGGTATATATCAGTAAAACCTGTTTGGTTTAACTAAAGTGTTTCGGTTTAACTAGTTAAATGTGATCATTTCTCAAACTTGTATTTAGATGCAATTTGGATTTCCCCAAAATCAGTTATAATTCTTAATAATCTTTCTAACGTGGAATTATGAAGGATGTAAACGATTAAATAATTCACTTGAATCTTAAAATTGTTACAATTCGGTTCTCCTATATTAATTTGACAAACGATTAATGTGGTTTAAGTGCCTTAATTAAACTTGATAATTTAAGAGATGAGACATTTAATGAAGCGATTTTATTTTATCTCCCAATTATGGTGAACAAGGCATTAAATTGATAGCTGTATGCTTGCTGAATGTTGTGCAACTTGCAAAACAAGGTTATTATTATTATTATAGCAGTGATATTTAGGAGTAAAAATGGCATCGTTGATCAATATGCGCTATTTAACCACATCATACAGATAGAAATTGCTTTATTATTTAGAATTAACGAAATCAACTTACTAAGATCAGAAATTCTTTATGTGTAGTCATTGAAAACTTAAAATAACATCGAAAAATAAACAAAATTGGCATCGAAAATGTAGATTCTTATCAAATTTTGGACCAAATCTGTCAAAGGGGTAGTCATATCTTAATGTATCCTTTGGAATATGTGTAATTCAATAACTCAAAAAAATTATTAAAAAATAAAAAATGGTATGTTGTCTTGTAGCTACAATTGTAGCAGTATGTCAAATTTAAGTTCCAATCGGGCCTGTGTCCTGGCTTAGGGATAGTGCATCTTTCCCGTGATCTAGGCTTCCGGGATTCGAGTCCTGGTTCGGACATGGTTTTTATGCTGTCTGAGAGTTGTATGAATGTACCCCACCCTGTAGAAAGTGAAGCCTGAAGTCGTCAAGAATACTCTTGGCCCTAGTTTTGCGCTACTAAACAAACAAGAGACGTTCATTTCGGCTTAAATCGCTGCCAGCTTTCTGTCAACGAACTCGTAAAGTGCCACAAATAACAAGTTTCACTCGGTCAAAAAAAATATCCATAATAGATTCATGGATACATGTGTATTAATCGCATATCATGATTAAATCGCCAGTGATCGCACTCTCGACTCATTAAAAATGCTAGATTCACACTAAAAAATCAATATTTTGTTACTACTTACATACAATATTGCACTATAATATTTTATCAATACAAGGTAATTCAATCTTTCACAACGTATAAAATTTTATGCAGGATGTGGATATAATACCTTTATTAGAGAATATCTGAGAAAAGTTTGAAGAGACCATTCCATCTGGTTTCTCCATAATTATAATATTAAAAAAATTCGCAAATAAAAAAAATAAAATTATAATGTCTCAACGGAATTTAAAGGAACTTCTGTAATTTAGAGATTGAATTCGTTGTTTGGGATTGGAAAAAGTCTGGGATATTTCACCGGTTTCGATATTTCGCTGAACCAATGACAGTTATATTATCAGGATCAAACATTCAATCATTAAACTAATGTAAGAATCTGGATTAGAGTTGCCCATTCAACAGACACCTTTATCATCTAATTACGTCAAATATATGACATTCGTCTAAAGACAACTATAACCTAAATCTGAACTTCAAACACCCACTAGACAACCATTTAAAATTAATATCTCTGAATAATCAATGCAAAGGAAAGGCATGTAAAAATTTGGATGAAAGAAATATAAGAATAAAATAAGTGAGACATCGATTACTTTAGAAATTCTCAGAATTAATATGTCAAACGATCATACATTTACCATTCATACTCTATCATTCTTGTTTTCTTAATTTTTTTTGAGGAAATTACTCTTAACCTGTTAACTGGGTATGCGAAATATTTCAATGCAAAAGGAATTGAATATAAGTTAATTCCCCAGTTAACAGGTTAAAAGTCCATATCAGAAATAAAGAATGATTTTGTAAGGAATCATGTACGCATGTGTTACCTTTGAATGGATCAAACTATTTGTATTTGAACAACTTATTATGTTGTAGGGTAACAGTGACCACAACAGAGAGATATTTTTCGTTATAATTCTACATAATAAAAATCAAGAGAAAGATTGATATTTTTCTTTGATAGCTTCCTAATGTATTATTATTACTATTATTACTAAAAACTTATTTATGTTTGAAAAGGAATTCAGCTGTCCGAATTTTACCTAAATTTCTATAAGTTTTTATTTCATAATTTTTGTGTGAAATTCAGCAGTAGTTTATTGTTTAAGCAGCATATATAAGGAATAAAAAAGTTTAATTCTGAAAAAAATACCAATTATAAAGAGCTCATAGACACAATTTTTCATTCCCGACAACAACATAGACGCTTTCATTATCTTTAGCCCTTTCATGACTGTCCCCTACCAACCGATCGTACAAGACCTTGAAGGATAGTTTCAAATCAGGAGTGGCGGATGTTGATTGAGTTATCAGCAAGAATTTTTCATTCATCATATCTCCTTTGATACTAAATCGGTTCTCAAGTATAAAATTTAGCCAGCCGGCTGGGCCGGTTCAGCATTGAAAGGGTTAAAGATATTATACCATCATAGATCTCGAATCTATATAAACGATAAATGATACAGACGTAGTTTAGTTTAGCTTAGTTATATTAGCATTCGGTTTTTAAAGCAACACTAGGGCTATTTTGGGATGGACATCGTAATTTTGAGCCACGTCAGATGACGAGGACGACACTTTAGCTGCCCACCCTCCAAACTTCCAACCACAACAGCGGAAAGGTATTAGGCCCTAACAGATTTAACATGCACCAGACTTGTTTACATGACGGTTCTTCGGCAGAATCGGGCCTCGAACCTGTAACCTTCCGGTTTCGAAGTCGAGAGCCACCACAGCCAGGTACAGACGTAAAAATTATTCTTAAAAACACCTCTTTAGGCCTATTACAATTTCATACTTAAATATATTTCAAAGAGAAAGTTAAAAATAGAGATTTAATTGATATTAAACATTATAAGCATTTCTAGTAATGGTCAAAGGTGGGGAGTAAGATAATATTTAATCCCTTACAGCAGTTGATCTAAATTTGCATCATTCATAAAGTGAAAAATCAGTACTGAAAACTAACTCTTTAAAAAAAAAAAAGAGTCAAAGAACGCGCTCAAAAACTTTTGGTTCAGTAAAAGGGTTTCAGTGCACATTGGTTAACACACGTATAGGATAAAAAGTGAAATTAAAATACATTAATTTCCATCAATACTGTTTCGATATGCAGTCCTTTTCACAAAACATAATAAATAAATGATTACAAATATAAATAAAAGTAAAAACGAAATATACCATCGCGAATTTCAAATTGTTATGTGAGAGCATCACTTTTTAAGTCATTATTTATACTAATTCATTTCTCATTAACCAGTTAAAACCTATTTGAAACAATCACAAAATTTATCTACCAATAAATTCTTAAACAAATTAATTTATATAGAAATCATAGAAAACAATACTTTTGTAAACATAATGTGTCGTTTTCTAATTTTTGAGATCACAAAACAGTTTCATAATGGATTATTCTTAGAACAGGAGTCAAATTCTTTAATATTTCCCACTTGAGAATGAGTGAGGTGATATTTCCCCAGAGAGGGAAATAAAAAATACTTTGATCAAAACTGATATTAAACGCGAGTTCAGTTTTTTGAGCATATTATAAAACGTAAATTATTTAATTTACTTCGAAAAAAAATAACATTCCATGAAAGTAACAGCTCTGACGCCACATCAACCTATTAAAAACGTGTTTGCTTTCAAAGAAACATGCGTAATAATAAAGCAATACTGCTAAAAGCAGGTCAACCTTTTAAGAACGCTTTTACTGTCAAAGAAGCATACATAATAATAATGCAGCACTGGTAAAAGCAGGGAAAAAATATATGCGATTAAAAGATGTTGATGACTATTGCCATGTATGTTTCATTCATTGCCTACGGGATTTCGAGTCTCCATTATTCAAAAAACCCTAACCAGAAACAATATCTTATTCTCACATAATAATAAATAAACAGAAATAAAGAATTAATAAATACTTTATCGCCAAATTTTAGTGAAATGGACGAATATAGTGAGAACGGCAACAATGGCGTAACGGTAAAACGCTATTGTTGCCGTTAAACGCTATTGGTAACGGTAGCAAAACCACCACCTAAGAATTGCCAGTCTTGCAAGGCGCCAAATGACTGTATATCAAATTACCATTTATCAACTTAACTTAATCCAAATAACGTTTTTGTAAATTTGATGCAAATGCATGTAGATTTTTTTTTTTCATACAAAAAAAGAAGCTCTTGAAATGTAGGATTAGCATTTCAACTTTATACAAAGTTTAAGATTCAGACGTCATAATTCGTTAACTGTGATGGATAATTAAGTGATTTATCGCGAATATAGGAATTGAATCATTACAGCGAAACAGGCACGGACTTCATAATACAAGGTTCACTTCTCGAAAGGATTCAATTAATCAAAGCAGTAAACCGCAGTGGGAAAAATTACAGCTTAATTGCAGGAGAGCAGAGCTTAATTGCAGACCACTTTCACAATGATTCGGTGCTGTTCGAAATGTAGGTCATTAATTGGAAGTCTCGTCTGAAAGCAAAACAACATAAAACCCCGGCTTAAATCATCGCTCTGTAATTGACTGGAGACGGTTTTACAATGACAGCTATCGATTTTTTTTTTTTTTTTTGTCTTTATGAAGAGCTCGTCTCGCGTCTTGCTGCAACTTCAGTCTGCCGCTAAGAGTTGAAACAAGCGGGATAAAGCGTTCGAATTCTTTCAAAGAACTTTATTTAATATAATTGAAGTATTGAAAAAAGCTTTTAAAAAAAACAGATTTGAGATTTTGAGGAAATTTTAAGAACCAGGCCTCCTTAAATTAAGAAAAAAATTAGTCATTATATGTGTCATTCTGTGACAAAGATAAAAAGGTACTTGTCAACACTCGCGAAAATGCGCCAATCCTTTGGCGCCATCATAATGAAAATCAATGAGATTAATGACAAAGAAACTACCTTTTGGTGATGATATCGGGTTTGGCGAGAATTGTCGATGAAATTATTCAAAATTCCGATTTTTATAAAAAAAAAATTTGAGCAATGGGAATCGGCATACGGTTTTCTAAACAGATTTGTAGATTTCTATTAACTTTTGAGTGAAATACTTTCAATAGAAATCTTGAAAGGATAATTAACAACTAACTACAAAGCAAAAAAGGCTCAATGGATAAAATTTAAAATACAAATTGATCATAAAAACTGCAAAATTGTACCGCCTTTTGAACAAAATCTGTTTAAGTTTGTTGTACACTTTCTTTGTCACACGTACACTAAGTTTATCGTTGTACTTTACAAGCATATAAATCCATTAAAAATGGTGTGTGTAATTTGGAGAGTTATTTTATATGTAATAGAAGAGAGTTAAGTAGATAAAATATTGAATACAAAATGAATATATACAAAATGAATATTAACTGTGTGTAAATTTGTGTTGAATTTTGAGTCTGTTTAAAGTTGTCGATCTGTACTTCCAAAACACATAAGTCCGATAAAAACCGTGCATGAAGCATTCTGTGTATTTTTGTGTGCAAGCGAAAGGAGCTAAGTGCATTAAATTTAAAGCACAAACTGAAATCAGATATGTGCCACCTTTTGGACCCCATTTGTCTAAGTTTGCCACCTGGCGCTTTACAATCATATAAATCCGATAAAAATGATATATGAAATTCGGTATGTAGTTGTATGAGTGAAACAAGATAAGTTGATAAAATTTAGAACACAAATTGAGCATCAAATTTGCGTTGAATTTTGAAACAAATCAGCCTAAAGATTTGACCTTTTGTCGGTTTGTACTTTCATAAATATATTAAATCCGATAGCACAAAAATGCAATGTCTTAAATGTAAGAAATTTAGTCTAATTTTAGATATTCTGTGTCAAATTTTCGTTTCAATCAACTTGAAAAAATGTGCCTAAAGTGTAAATTATAATTTTAGGTAATCATCGCATGCCAAGGATCAAACAGATCACATCATAGATTCAGCAAAGATGTTAAATGCATTCTAAAAGTCAGTATTTAATAATTATCATACGCCAATGTCATGTAAGACGTTCTGAGTTTCTTTATTTTCCAGGAATTTCAAAAAACGCCTATATGCAGTTTAAAAAAAATTCAAGCTGGTTTCATTGTTTCACCAGATATTTAATCATATTATTTTCTCCCATTGTCAAAAGCTAAGGAGGAAAATTCCTGTTTAAAATCCCCTCGGTTTGCACGGGAAAAAAAGAAAAGTTAGAATAGCCGCCAAAGTAAAGAGAGAGATGAAACGGACTTTTTAATAACACTGTGATGCCATAATGCTTAACTGATTTAGGATTGCTTGTATGGGAAACGAACAGAACACGTGTGAGTTATTAAAGTTAAATCTAAAAATATTATTACACTTTTTTTTATTTATCATTAATTACTGTCCCATTTTCTCTCTCATTTTATGATTTTGGGATCTCCTGAAAAGGACGTGAGTGAAAACGGAGATCGGATGTGTGTGTGTGTGCGTGCGTGCGTGCGTGCGAATATTGTTATTTATGGCACTTTATAAGCCCACCGACAGTAATTATCAGGCAGCGATTTAAGCCGAGTGAGCCCCACTTGTTTTTTCGGCAGCGCCAACTAGGAACAAAAGTGCGACTACATTACTTCATGAGATGCATTCGCTTGCACAACACCTTTTTACAAGAGGATACATTACCATACCTCACAGAACAAAAAATTAGAGCAACCATGACCGAACTTCAACTTAAGCCCGGGACGCCCAGATCACGGGGAAGACATGTCTACTCCTTTGCGAGGACGCCGGCATTTTGATTTATTTCACTATGGAAAGTCGTAGCTAGTACAAACGGTATCTGTTTACCCGTGATAGAAGAGAAAAGCATCCGAAATTTTTCCCTTCAGTCATTTTACAATATGATTCTGATTGAGACTTCTTCACCATCAGTCGGCTTTGGCAAGATAGTATTAGGTACCATTTAAAAAATATGTGCATGTGTTAAAAACTTTTATCTTTTTTTTTGTTTGTTTTTGTTTGGAAACGACTAATCAATAATTTTGATAAGCGCGTGTTAAAAGAATTAAATGTAAAAGTAAGATTTAGATCAGGAAATAAGAGAAATTTTTAGAATGAAGTAAAATAGGCTAAATTAAAATAAAATAAAAGTTTGGAAATTTAAATTAAATTAAGAAATATGCGAGATCTAATGAAAAGTAAACGTAAACGATATTCATATCAAAAGAGTTGGTCGTTAAACGTAGCTATTAACAGGTAAGCGTAAATTATTTATTTTAGCATCAAACAGCATGACACAAATAGACTAGTCCAGAGATACCAAATCATTTCTTTGAAAAAACTTTCTGCTAGACTAAATGACTAAATCTTATCACTTATTCCAAATGTTGTTTTCTTTACCATTTTTACGAATGCTGTCAGCTCTAATACACCCATAAGTGAACGAACAGATTAATTACTACATATTTCTTCAGTTTGTCCCACTTTTCTGCATTCTTGAAAGTTAATGAAATAAAATTTCTAAAAGAAAGCTTTCTGAATAGGAGTTAAGAAATACGTTTCACCATGATACATATCATTAAGCCTAAATTCTTCTTTACCGTCAAATTATCGTTTGTCTATGCTTTCGCATAAGCAAACGATGTACCCTACCTCCCCTTAAAGTTTGTCCCAATATTTATGGAACACCCTGTATATACCTGCATATACTCATAGGTATTTAAATTATAAAAGTTGTATATACTTATATACTTTCAATTGTAAAAATTGCATAGCAGTGACTTAGTAAAACATTTGGTTTAACTCTTTGGAGACCAAAAAATGCACTAAATTTTGATGTATGTGTGATAATGTTGGAAGAAGAAATTTCAAAATACTATGGAAAAGAAAGAAAAGCAATCATTGAAGAAAGATTTATTAATTGTTTCTAGATTGAGATATTAATTTGTAAGAAAGCCAGCTGGAGTGGTCTCGCATACTATCTAAGATCTTCCGTCCCCGTTCTATACACAGATCCATGGATCTCTTTTCCTCTACATAAAATTGTGAATCTTGGGTAAGGACGTGAATACCTTGCCTGACATTGATGAAGGATAGTTACGAATCATAAATCTTTGGCACGAATCTATCATTTTTATTGAATATATATATTGAACAACTTTTTTGAGTTTGACTGACTCTAAAATATTATGCAAAACTACAATTGCAAGCTGTAATGTCTTGATCCTGACTGATGAAAAAAAAGTAGAATTTCGGACAATTCGTTTATTTACAGAGATATATTTAGTTAAGAACAATTTGTTCTAATCTTGGTTAAAATATTTGACACTTACACCATTTGGAAGTGGAGGATATTGACACAACAGTCGAAGGTTGAAGATTTATTGTGAAAGAGTTTTCCATCAAGTCGGAGAAACATTACAAGAAATAACAGCTTGTTCGTCAGCACTGTTACTCCAGGTTGGAGTGTAATCCAGCAGTCCATAAATCAAGAAATCTCTCCTTCTTCAAAGAAAACTTCACATTTTCTCTCCGTCTAATCTCCGCCTCTTAATTCCCACTGGTCTATTTCAGCTCTCCATCGCCCAATAGCCGTTTAGCAGACTGCCCTCATTTATAGCTCCAATCTGGCATGGGAAACACATCAATCATGCGTCCTTGTAATTGACCGCTCTGAGACACGTGTCAGTGATAGTCCTTTCACACTGGAAAAACATTTGGCATCCAAATGGTCTGACATTCCCCTCTCTTAAAAATGATGACGTTTCTTTTAACCGACGAATCTCACGTGTGATCCTCCAGTTGAATCACTTATGGCCAGATGCGACGACCACTCCGCGATAAGCAGATACCCTATCTAACAATCTGGAGGCCTTTAACAAAGGAGGGCTATAACAGGTGGTAAACAGCTGTCTTTAAATGCCGCTTATCGTGAATGAAACAAAGTAACGTTGCAGGTCACACAATTCCACACCGAATTTCATTGATTCAAGTCAATAGGCTTATGGGTTATTGCGCTTATAAGTATAGCGAAAGTACAAGCCAACAGACGGGTAACTGCTCAGAATTTGATAAGCATATGTTTAAATGTTTGCAAAATGTATTAAATTTTATTAACCAAGTTTTTTACATTTTGAAGTTATCGAATTCAATGGTACTCCAACAGGTAGTAAGGCAAACTTCTTTTAAAAGGATTTAATTCAAAATTTAATATACAAATTCGATCAAATATACAAAATATACAAATTCAATCATAGTTTCATGTACCAAAATTTAACCGTCATGCTTAAAGCGTTTTTCATTTAATGAGTTCATAGGAGACCAATATAAATTAAAAATAACTTTTGCGGGCTCATGGAGGTTTGTCACATAGAAATTCATTAGAATCTTGAGTTCAAATTTTTTTAAGAATGCAAAACATTTCCCATACTTCGTAGAAAATAAAATAAAAACAATATTTTTGCTTTAAGCTAAAATATTCCAAGACATTCTAATATAATTGATACATTAAAAAAATTAAAAATATAATACTTCGAGACAAGAATATAATTATCTTTAAAAAAACCCTAATTAAAAAAAAATTAATAAATACGAATTTATTTAATGTTTTAATGTATTTTATAACAGTTTCTTATTAAATTTTCTAATTATATTTGGTCATTCAAATGCATTATATTGTTACTTATAGCATTTATACAAGCCGACGACAGCTATTTTAAGCAGAGTTTGTGTAGTAGCTTGCAGAAGTCGAACTTCTAGCTCAAATGAAGATGACACACATACACTTGCTTTCACAATCCCTTTTTACCTAGGGGGGAGAAGGGGGCACTTTCATGCACTTCACAGATTGAAGACAGAGTGAAGAAACAATAATGCCCGCACCGGGACGTGGAATCCCAGTTCACAGATCACCACCCTAAAATTTTTCGGTATATCGACCCATTTTAGTTCAATCCTTTTGTCACAATACTAAAGATAAAAAATTAATTCTAAAGCGAAACCGTGCTGACGGATAACTATATTTTTTTTCAGTTTGACATAAGGTTTTATATTCTTTTTCGTAAAAATTTGAAAATATATCTATTTATAACTAATATCTATTAATAATTCTGAAAATATATCTATCTATGTCAAAAATAATCACTTACCTTAGAAAGACCAGATTTTAAATCATATTCCAGGAACAGAATTTCGAGCAAACACCTTTTCAAATAACAACAACAAAAATCCAATACTGTTTCACAACAGCTCAACTCCACATACGAGTAAACATTAAGCCCGTCACTTATGTATTAAAACGGCAGTGCATACAACCATAATCTATACATAGAAACACAGCGAAAGTCAAGGCTGGAACTGCACGGTCCAAAGTTTCATTGACTGAAAATGGTTTATCACTACTAAATAACGGGGAAATGAGCCATTCCACGCCCGACTTGGAACTGGACCATAAAAACCCCTCGCACGATAAACAGCACCGAACTTTTCTTCCTATAAAAAGGGCGCAAAAATGGCTTCAGGGAAGGTTTATTTGCGGAACAGAACAGGTGCTTTTTACGACTTTTTTCGAGGAACGGGACATCTGGTCGAGAGGTGTTGTTTGTTTTAGATAAGTACAAAGAGCAAACGGATAGTTTTAATATCAACATAGAATACATTTTATTAGAGGGTCGAATAGCTTTGAAAAGTTGCAAGAATTTCTGTATTGTCGCATAGTTTAGTCACGTAAGCGCTTTTAATATCATTGCCATGCGTTTGATACTAACAGTGGCGGATTTTTCAAGTAGACAAAATAGGCATCTACCCCCCCAAAAATTATATGCTATGTGGTTTATAATTCAAGTTAAAAATTTGAAATAGTCATAAAGGGAAAACTGCAGGATCAAATGTCATCAAACTTAAATAAGGCCACGGGAATTTCTTTTCCATAAAAAAAAAAAGTTCATAAACTGACCACTTTTTTTTGCATAAAGTTGGAATGAAACTATAAATCTTTAACATCATATCCTTCAGGGTTTTGAGATTACCTGGTTCCATCAGTAAAACCACAGTTTAAGGGAGTTTATAGCACGTTAAATCCGTCAGGCCAAACGTCTTTCCGTTGGTGCGGCGTGGTGTGAAGAGATGGGAGGGTGTCCATCTGAGGTGTCTTCGTCATCTGACTGCGGTTCAAAATGACGAGATCCATCCCAAAATAGCTCCTCTTCTTGTATACAGCCACCACCCCGCCACCGCTGAACGTAGCAGTATCGACAGGATTTGTTGTGGTCGACAAAAAAAAAAGTTCAAAAATTGACCACTAAAGGAGAAATGGCACTGTATGCAATATCATTAAGCAAAATAGAGCATGGAGGAAGACATTGGCTCAAAATGTGTTTAATAGTTTCTAGAACCTGTTTGTAAAGCATGTTCAATTTATGTTATTTCAAAAAACCAGTGTTAGGTTAATAGTCTGAACAATTTGGCGGAATTGAAAGAAGCAATGCACCGACAAAGTGCCTAACATTCCTCCTGATACTTTTAAGAGCTGTTGCTAAGATTGAAGTAATTCGATTTAACTTGCTTTCAGAAAGTGGTGGAGGCCACATTAAAAGTGCTTTGTAACGCGTTTCAGAAGCGATTAAACGCATTTAAACCAATGTCTACCTTCATGCCCAATTTAGCTTAACAATACTGCGTACAGCATCTTTTTTTTTTCGGGTGGGAAGTATTTTTTGCTGAAAAGAAATGTTTATTCTTTAAAATATTAACAAATTTGACACTATTTGTTCCAGCAGTTTTCCTATCATGACTATTTCAAAGTAGAACTTTAATTGTAACCACTTGTATATCAATAAAAATATTGTCTGAGTATACTATGCTTTCATTTACTTTAATAGGCATTAAACTTACATATAAACTCATTCCAAATAAAATGAAATGTAAATTTTCGAATGTTATTCATTGGAGATTATTAATTAATTATGAACATAAGAGATATTCCTAATTAATCGCATCTTACAACTTTTTTTTGTTATTATTCTATTAAAAATGTTGCTTTATTAACTTTAAAAAATGACAGTCTTACGATTAAATACTATTTAGAGTTTGCTTTTTTCAATTACGGGACTCTTTTTTAGTTACTTTGTAAAAATTCGCTCATTAATTTAAATTTTGTATTTATTTTATATACGAACATTTCCTTCAAAATGAACATAATGAAAGTTTTATAGTCAACTAAATAGTAGAATTTTCTATAAAAAATTGATTTTAGAGAGAATTAAAATTCTTAAAATATTATAATGTAAGAAATTTGACAGGTGGGAAAAGGACCCTAGGGACTTGCTCTGCATAAGTGCATTTAGAGGATTCAAACCTTTCCTAATTGACTGCTAACAGACTAATCAACTAAACAGACTAAGTCATTGCCTAGGACCTTTTAATTGAGTGAGATTAGTAGACGGATCGATTAAAAAACTGTTTTGTTTACTTAGCTGGAAAGAAAATAAATTTGTAAAAAAGTACAAATTCTACAAAAATACAAATGATTTTAATTCAAATACAAATTAAAAGAAATTTGAATTACAATGAACATTGAGATAGAATTATTAAAATTTGTTAAATGAATTAAATCAGTTGCTTATTTATAAAACACTATAACATTATTTATTCATTTAATGGCTATGTTATACTAAAGTTAAGATGTCTAATAAAAAAATACTTTTTAGCCTCACGAATTGAAAATTATTTCCTTATAATCCTCGTAATATTTCCTTTCCTCGTACTAATTCAACGTCTTTTTTATAAGTAGGAATTAAGAATTTGGTTGAAGAATTTTATTATTTTAATCATTTTTATAACTATAAATAATAAAAAATATATAAATACAAGTAAAATACATAAATGGAAATATATATAGTTTATAAAATTGAAAAAATTATAAAATTAGAATAAAGTCAATTATTAATATATTGATCACTCTAAAAAAATGCTGAAAGTAATTTGCCCTATTAATAAAAGAAAAAGGTTGCAAAATGCTTAAATTCATACTATAAGACAAATTGTAATATCCGAAGCAACTATTTAATTAGTTAATAATTTGTTCAGAAATTTGTGATCTTTATAAACATTTTTTTTAAATTTACTATCGATTACCCTTAATGATTGATTACCATTTTCTGAAAAAGGTTTTAAATGCCGAAGCGTCATATTTTTGTTGTAAGATTCGCATTTTATATCTTACTTCTAATCTTGTTGCTAAACAACTACGTAAATTAGTAATAAATGTAAATTTTTTATTTAAAAAAATGTATTAGAAATGAAAACACATGTGAATTTCATTTTCAATATCTATCTTGCTTTTTTGGTGATTAAAATTCTAACACAAAATATAAAAAGTGAAAAGGCAAATTAGCTTTTAAAATACATTTACTAACGAAGTAAAGTAAAATATAAATACCAAAGAGATTCTATTATTATCACACAAACGCACATAAAAAATCTTTAAATTGGTTGAGATTTTACACTAGAAACGTAAGCCATTCGAAGTAGAATTTGATGTTAATGTGAAATAATCAAATGCGCTGCACGGAATGGGTAGATGAATTTATGATTTCAAGTAATCATATGTACAATTATATTTGTTGTTAAGTAGTGATATCAAGTAAATTAAATTTGCTGTTAAATTTTTGAAAAAAAAAAATGTTAAAAATTATGTAAAATTAAGTTTGTATATTTGTAGACGTGTACTTATGTGGCTTAATGGAAATCTTCGCTTCAAAAGTAACATGCGTGTCCCAGTTTTGTTAATTTTACAATAATTAAATAGAAATAAAATAACCATTGGTGAATGTTTTTAATTTTTTCCCATATCTGATATAACATTAGGCAGTGTATTTATAACGGATTTTTTTTAATTGGAAACATTCGGTAACGGTTACGAAATATTCATATTTTTTCTGCATCTTATAAAATGAGAGAACTTCTTTCTTCGCATTTCGCAGTTGGTTGCAAAGTGATAAAAATTAAAATTTATTTTCTTCAATTGACGAAATAAATTTTATTCACTAAAAAACTATAGAGAGAAAGGAAATCATACTTTTGACGAATTAAGGTGGATTTTAAATATATGATTGGGCAATAAAATTGGTATGAATTTCATTGAAACAATAAAATTTGTTTAAAAAAATAGTTTAAACTTTTTTTTAATTTAAGAAAATATTCTAAAATTTCGTTGGTTTCACTAAAAAGACACATTTTTTAATTTTAAAAGGACTTAAAGACCAGTTTTGCACTATCATATTTTCGAATATCACTAAAAAAATTCGGCAATGATTTCTCTCCGGTTTTAATTAATTAGTATATTAATAAAGTTCATATTTTTGGTTTTGTTATTTTCTTTTGAACAAACGAAAGCTTTTCCTCTTTAATATGCGGATGATTTTTTAAACCTTTTTTTATTATATTGAAAATTATTATTCAACACCTGTTTTTCACTTTCATTTTTCTGTAATTTTCTAAAACAAAATAAATAACTATTTATTTGGCAACGTAACATTAAGCACCGAATTGAATTTAACATGTTGTGGATCATGAAGTCCGAATCTGCATTTAAAACAAAAACTTCAACCAATTCCGGAACTTTATCCTCTTACACACCTATTAAATTTTAAAAGATGTTCATTTCATTTAGATGCGGTTGTTTATAAGAAGTCATTATTAAGGGAACATATGACAAGGGAACATATTTTATTATGCTCATTCAAAATGCACAAACTGAAAAAATAACTTGTTTGAATATTTATTATAATCTGATGTAAAAATATCTTTTGAAGTAACCATTACAATTAAGTTACACTTAAGACATTGAGTTGAAATTTAATATAAACATAAAAATAACATATATATCTAACAGACCGCCACCGAAGACAAATGAAGGTCTGAAATATGCTATAAGCATAACAAAATAACACATTTTGTTATGCTTATAACACATACAAAATAACATATTTTGTTATGCTCATTCCAAATGCACAAACTGGAAAAATAACTTGTTTGGATATTTATCATAATCTGATGTAAAAAGTTATTTTGAAGTAATCATTTCTATTAAGTTGCACATAAGAGATTGAGTTGAAATTTAACCTAAACATAAAAATAACATATATATCTAACAGACCGCCAACGAAGACAAAGAATTAATTTGAAATAGCCAAAAAAATTTAGTTCAAATATTTCAAATGTTTCTTTATTGACTTGAGGTCATTTAGGTATTGGTCCGTACGATGTCCAGAATTCATCAGCCTTGAATCAATGTAAAGATGTCGAAACTTTCGATTTTACATTGATTCTCGTATCTGGACAAAAAGTGAAATTACTGCAAAATGCATGAACATTGTCTTCAATATGCAACAATGAATCGTTTGATGCGTCATTTTGACTGCGATGTTTAAGTCAATTAAGTAATAATAACTTCTTTAATGAAAAATTTAGAGTGAATAAATTGCATCTCAATTCCTTATAAATATTAATAAGCTAACAAACAACAAATTGACTATTTAATTTACAGAAATATAAAAAACATTAAATCACTAAGCAAAAACTAGTATAAGCAATATTATATCATAAAGTGCAATGCATTCTAAATATTTGTTTCCTCAAAAGTTGTTGCTGCGATTTGTGGCATTTTACGAGCCCACTGACAGTTACCTGCCAGTGATTTAAACAGAGTGAATTTTTTTCCCCTTCAGTAGCGCTAGGAGTAGAACTTAACTGCTTCATGTGCCACATTCACTCTCACAACCCCTTTTTGCATGGGAGGGGGCACACCTATTGACAGAGACTTAACTGAGGAACCACATCTATGCTTGCAATTGGCTTCTCTTATGATTAGAAAAAAAATATCCTATACTGGTTTGTCTTGGAGACGAGATTCCGATTTTTGATTAAAGAGAGACATAAAAAACGCACTCAGCCAACGGACCGTCAACTGCCGTGTCGTATGGACTTCATATGAAGAAAGTTCTTTTATTTATTTTGTAGGACTCTAAAGATGTAGTCAGCTATAAGGTGCTTGCACAAAGTGAAACTACCTCTTCAGATTCGAGGAATCTGGTGATTGAACTTATGGCAATTGACTAGTCCTCTGACATCTGTCATCAATTTAAGTCGAAATGAGCATCTCTTGTTTTTCGATATCGCCAACTAGGGTCAAAAGTACGTTTTAGCTACTTCATGCTTCACATTTGCTTACACAACATCCTTTTACAGGCAGGCGCATTCACACAGCTCACAGTTAGAGCACAGAAGAACAACCATGCCCAAACTGTGACTGGAACCTGGGACACTACGATTATGAGCAAGACGCGCAACCTCTATGTCTGTACGCCCACGGATTAAAGTACTGAATTAAAGTAAAACATCATTGCACAAAATTTCTTGACAATGAAAATACTATTAATCATTTAAATGAATATAGATACCATTAATCATTTAAATGAACATTTTTTTGAGTTTCATGGCAAAAATGAAAACTATTGTTGAAAATTAGGAAAAATAATAAACATTTCATAAGACAGACAAAATTCTGAAAAAAAATCTTGTGGAAAATTGATTCTTATGCATCCAAGTACATCATAGGAAAATGTGGCACTGTTTGGATATTGGAGAACTTTTTAAAAATTTGGTTACTGCTTGATTTAGAAGAAAAATCTTATTTGAAAATATAATAACAAGAGTTCAACTATTTTATTGAAAGTATACGTTGTATTAACACCTACTCAAAACGGAAAAATAAACAGGAGCTTACTATTTTGATCATCAACAATGAGGGGAAAAGCTAGAATCATGATAACAACGTTGAAAACTATTTGTGTTTCACTTCAGTTACGAAATATACTCTAATTAAATTGCTTAAAATGTTTTTCAACTGAATAAAAACAGTTAAAAACAATACAACTGAAAGAAATATTTTGAATCTGAAAATTGTGTAAGAATTATTTTGGTGCAGCAATATTATGAGTCAATATTTTATAGATAAAAATAATTTTCTACAAATTTTACAATTAAAACTTTTTTTAAAGAACCTAGAGGTGCACTTTCTGATCTTCTAAATTTTTTTCTAAATTATTTTACTTATTGGTCGCAAATACACTCGCACAAGAATACACACAGAGAGACATATACTTCATAAAAAGTCTCCTAATATAATAAATTCATATGATATTTAACTCAATTGTTTTAAGATGAGTTATTTTGCCGATATCCATTTAATTGCTTTGAAAAAATTGAATTATGTAATAGTTCAAAGATTGATTTATTAGCATAGTTCAAAGGCATAAACGCTAGCATTGAATTATTTTCCGATGCAACATGCATTTCAGATGATGTATCTTTATAAGAATTTCTCATAACCCTAATTTTTGCGGTGATTTTGCATCCGAAATAGAATTTTAAATTCCATTTTTACTTCTGAGAAAGAGGGAAAAAAGAATATTCGAATGACTTTGCAATGTATTCTTTCGTTTCCCTTCCTTCCTCTGAAAAAAATTGTTTTATCACCTGTCCTCGAAAATGCTTTCCGTCCTCGTCAAGTATAATTACATATCCTCTAAATGTTTTTGCGAAGTCCTCGCTGGCAGCAAACAGGTAATCACTTTAATTCACGTGCACCCCGCTCTCGAGCAATCATCCGACCTGACAGACTTCGGAGGGGGGGCAGCAGGAATACCTCTAAACTGATTCACTAACTGTCAACCGCATTCTTATCGCGAAACCCGATTCGAATTTTAAAATCCGTCGTCGACACTGCAAAATCTGGGTGGTCGGAGCCGAGAATTAATATAGGAGCGCAAAGAAGACGGAATATTCTTTTTTCTTCTTTTAAAGAAAAGGATGATGGGGAGGGGGAGGTTGGAAATAAATTTCATCGGCAACTTTTCGACTTTCTCTTCGGCTCCCGGATGCAAAGGGGTGGAGCCACAGGTAAGTCGGTCCTCTTAGCAAGGCGGATCTTCGAAAAAGGTTGGGCAGCCGCAGTAGAACTCGAGGATTTTTTTTTCTCTCCCCCCTCATCCCTCTTTTAATCTTTTTTTTAAATTTTATTTTCGACGGGAGAAAGAGGCGACTCGTTTCCAAACAAGAAGGCCACTCGCGAAACTTTGCGCGCGGGGTCTAAAATCGTCTGCCGAAAAGAATTAGAAAACGATTTTTAAAAAAAATTCTATTCTTTGTTCTTTTGAAGTCATAATAACAGCTAGATTATTATTTATAATAATTTTTTTGTAGATAAATTTTTTAAAAATAATTGGTTAGAGATCACTCTTTAATAATCAGTTATCGATTATTTGGGAAATGTTCTATGGGAGAATTTTCAGAGCGAAGACTCGCAGTGATATTTTTATTTCATTTAGTTAATTATATATGCTGTCGGTTGTTTACTATCTTTTATGTTAGAAAAAGAGTTATAAATATTCTGATAAAATAATTAGTTGTTTTGGATATTTTTTATCTGCATTATACCGAGTTTATTTTTCTGAACGAAAGAAGAAAAAAACGATTTTATGTTATTAGAAATTATGCGGGAAGATGCAGAAATCACTGCTTGTTTAAATATTCAATGATAATAATTAAATATCTGTTATTAAAAGAATATCACGCAATATCGGATGTTTTAATCTGAGATATTTATTTATTTGTAATTTTTTTCTTAGAAAGTATTATATTTTTAGGAAAGATAATTCTAAATTATATAGAAATACTTAAAGTAAACTATTGAATTATTACCAAAGAAATCGTTCTGGCAATTTTATCAGAGATATAAAGGTAAGAAAAATATATTAAATTAAATCCACCTTTAAAAACATTAGGTTTACTTTCTTCTTTTCCACCCGTAATTGCCAAAATCAATATTTTTTTAATTAATTAAAACTTTATATGATACTTCTTGCCCATGTCTGAAATTAAAGATAGCTCAACAAATAAAATTATAATAAATAATAACTGTTTATAAAAGTAGCTTTATTTAAAATTTTTGCTTTTGAAAACATTAAAAATAAGCATTAGCAACAAAAGTCTTAAAAATAATCTCAAAGAGTTATAGTTTTGGCATCACTAAGAAATTACCTGAAATTAAATACATTTGGTTTTTGTAAGAAATTTCTTCGATTATAAGTGAATGTTTTTCTAGGTTGCTGCTTTCAATAAAAATTGCAAAATTTAATTCAAATTATAAATATCAAATTTTTGTTTGCTTAATTTAGCGATTTTAACCAACCACAGGTGCAACCAAGAAGTGCACATTTTAAAGGAGCGTGTAAATTTAGACCAGTGATTCCCAAAGTGGTCTATATCAACCCCTAGGGGTCTATGACAACCTGAAAGGGGTCTACGTCAGCGGAAAAAAAATTTGGGGGTCCATGAAATGAAAATGGGGATCCACGATAGTAAATCTCAACACATACACTGATAGTACCTATTTACTCACATCATACTATCTTATAATATCAAAACATTTACATTATTCATAAAAGTACCTATGAAGTAAAAAAATTTTTAAATATGTTTATAAAATTGTGTAAGCTTATTTAAATAATTTTATTTTGCCCATAGATGACTGATGCCCTGTTCGAATCTAAATATTGACTTTTTGCTTATGTTAGTATATTTTATGTTTATTTCATGTTACATAGATTTTACATAACAGATACGAAATTTTATTTTGAGTAGTATAAATTTAAATTCAATTAATAAATGTATAAATTAACATGTGTTTTTACTTTAAGTTTTTAACAGTAAACTTCACTACAGTTAAAAATTTACAGGAAATCAATATCAGGTAAGTAAGGGGTCTATTCAATACGGAAAAACATGGCAAGGGGTCTACGACACAAAAAAGTTTGGGAAACTCTGATTTAGACAGTTTCAGTAAAAAATCAAACTACTTTTAAACTTCATATGCATAAAAGTATGTAACAAAAATCATTTCCAGTTGTATGAGAATTTATATGAGCATGGAGTTTTTCAACATTTCATCATTTCACAATGTTAAAGTTTAGATTTATCTGTAAAATAACAACCATTGTACCACGTTTTTATATACCAGATTTTCATGCTACACAGTTTAATTCTGTAAGTGCTTGCTTATCCAAAAGTAATTAATGTTAACATTAAAAAAATGATATTGATATGATATGATATATATATGTATAATATGAGATGAAATGAAACTTCAGATTGAATAAAAATGGTGGGGAGGGGAATGGAAAATAAACTCAGATAAAATAAAGATGAAAAATCCCTATGGCAAAAATAATTCCTATTTTCGAATTTAAAATTTCTTTTAATATTATAAAATAATTTAAAGAATGCTGTATTTTAAGAGTTGCAGTTTAAAGAACAAATGGAAGTAGTCTTTTTGAAATGTCCTGCATATATATTTCTACAGATAAATGCACTCGTTTTGTATTAAGCGTACACCATTGGCGAACAATAGTTAATAAAGAGCTTATTAGAAAACGAACTTTGGGATCTTTTTGGTGATTAATCGTTGGGATAATCGCAAATATCAGAAAATCGAGCTTTGATCCTGTTTTGTCCAAACGATGACACAAAACTACAACTGTGAATCTAGTTTTTAAATATGTCAATTTTTCGGCTATCGCGTTTATGTACTTGTGTATATAAAGTGTGTGTTAGTAGAGATGATCTATCCATTGACGGAATTGGATCAAAAACTGAAGCATATCTTCTACAATTCAGAGGCGAAATTTTGCATAAAATTTCATTCATTTAGCTGAGATTGCTTCAGAATAAATTTCATTCAAAACTTGACATAAATCTACAAATTTAGAGTTAAATCCATATAGAGAATTTGATTAATTTAAAACATATTTGATTTATCATGTTTACAGAGAAAATAATTTCAGGAATGTGTTTTCCGGCTTCAGAAAAAAAAGCAGAAATTCGCTAAAATCTCAAATTCAGAATTTTAACGTTAATAATACAGCGCATTCAAGGAAGTAAAAAGAGTTTGTGGTATGATGTGGCTAATATAAGAAATAAGAAATGAGACACAAATAAGAAATGTGCGTGAAAATTAAATATTTAAATTCGTTTACTTTCAGTTCAGAAGTTATTGTTACTTATAATTCATTCGATTTTTTTAATTCGACATCCTAGACACGTGATAAAGGTAATTAAGTACGTCATTTAACATCAACCAACTACACCTAACGTGATGATATTCCTACTGTGTTACATTTCTTTTTTTATCGAAAGAAGCTTGTTGGACTCCAATATTGGTTCAAATTATATGGCATGAAATAATTCCATCAGTCGAAAATTCTACAAAAATTGAAATACGTCCTGATCACTTTTTGCTTAATAGACATATGATTCAAACCATTGAATCCCCGACAAAAATTTCATATATTGGAAGCCTGACCTTTTATTAATACATTTAAACATCTATATATATTTTAAGGGGTCGTTACAAAATTGCATTCTAACGACAAGCGACTCGCTATCGAAATCTGCATCGAAACGTAGTGACATATTTTAGCCTTGTGATATAAAATAGTATATTTATTGTTTATATGTTATGTTTTATCTTTATTATTATTTAAGCATATAATCATTATTATATCACTTTTTATATTCGTTTCATTATTATTTCATGTTTTATGTTTTCATTGTTATTTAAAAATGTTATTAGTTTTGTTGTGTCTGATATGTTATTATTTTAGATCATATATAGATTTGTTATGTTATTCAATGAACGACAGTATGTTTTATATATTTTTTATAATATGTTTAAATATAAGAAAAAATCTTGCATCTTTAAATAACCCAGAGTAAAATTTAATGATGATTAAGCAATATTCATGGTAGAATTTCACTTTAAATAATCTCATGTACATATTTCTTCTTTACTTTTTTCCGTTGGTTATTATCTGTAGGCGGATAACAATAAATATAATTTTTATAACAGAGTATATTGTGACATTTAATATACCCTAATCTATACCGACATCCTGTGTTCCTTTTCCAAAAGTGACTCCAATGAATCCATTGATCAGTGATTAATCATTCAATGAAGAATCGATAATAAACAGATTTGCCTGATTTAAGAATACATTCTTTTGTCCTAATTCATTGGACGAAATTCATTCATTGTTATTTTGTCTGACGTTCTTTTCTGCCTTAATGTATATTTCACTTTTATTTCATGTTAAAATAGAGATTAATTATGTGTTAGAAATACAAAACAGACGTTGGAGCATCAAATCCAGTGACGTTATAAAAAAGTTGTTAACCAAATCGATGCGTAGATAATTTTCTGTCAAACAATTATTTTTTATGTAATAAAGAAATTTTTAATTAATGAAGTCACATGAATAATAAGTCGCATGAAATCAAATGCAGTTCGATTATAATATCTTTTGGACTTAATTTATAAACAAGATTCAGCCAATTATAAAATAATTTCAATTTCTTAATACCTATTGTACCAAACAGTACTAAAGTGAAATAAGTACCAAACTGAACAATGAAATAAAGATATTTCAACACGATTTGTAAATAATTTTAACAGAAATGCAATTCACTTAGAATACTGTATCTTTTATGCTTAATTTATAATTTAACAATTGACTTTACGAACTATAAGTTATATAAATACAGTTGACTATTACAACTGACTTTAAATAACTTACAAAAAAACTGTATTAAATAGAAATGAATCAATATTTAAGAAAAATTGGAGTAATAAATAGATTTTCAACTCAATGCGTAAACGGTACTAACTCGAATGCAATTTCATTACGATGTTACATCATTTGTACTTGACTCCTAAGTAAATCTGTCTTTAAAGAACTTATAAAACTTTTTTAACATTCTATAAAATAGAAATGAATGCATATCTAGAGAAAATGGAGTAATAAAAAGATTCCTCAATGAGTAAATGGTGGCACCTAAAGTGCAATTTTATTGGGATTTCACTTGTGATTGTTCTTGAATTATGCTGAACAGTGCCTTTAAACAAGTTATAAAACTATTTAAACATTATTTTAAATAGAAATGAGTCAATAGCTTAGTAAAACGGAGTGTTAGAGAGATTTCAACTCAATGAGGAAATGGCATGAATTTGAATGATATCTTATTACGCTGTTGCATCATTTCTGTTTGACTTGTAAGTAAATCTGACTTTAAAGAACCTTTTTTAAATAGAAATGAGTCAATATCTTCGAAAAATGGAGTAATAAAGAGGTTTCAACTCGATGATTCATTTTTTTTTGCTTGACTTATAATTAAATTTGATTTTAAAATTTATACACTCCTTTGTATTTTATTAAATAAAAATGGGTCAATATCTTGGAAAAACGGAGTAATAAAAAGATTTCAACTCGATAATAAGTCAATATCTTGGCAATATGGAGTAATA
>JAPMOQ010013328.1:363838-438439 GCA_026543055.1 Argiope trifasciata
GATAATAAGTCAATATCTTGGCAATATGGAGTAATAAAGAGATTTCACCTCGATGATTCATTTTTTTTTTTTTTTTTTTGCTGGACTTCTAATTAAACTTGCCTTTTAAAATTTATAAACTTTTTTTATATTGTAATTAAATAGAAATGAGTCAATATATTTGAAAAATCGAGTAATAAAGAGATTTCAATTCGATGAGTACGTAGTACTAACTCGAATGTAATTTCATAATGAACCTACGTCATTTGTGCTTAACTTTATAACTAAACCTGCCTTTAAAGCACTTAAAATGCAAACTCTTTTGCGGTTTTCCCTTGCAGCTGCTTTTCTGGTCAATAAATGCATTTGGGCAAGATGTTACCCATGTGAACAAACACGCAATTAAGCACGCGATGATCAAACCTATGCTTCCAGACGCGCATCTTGTTTTGTCTGGATTGGTTCTTCATTGTATCGAAGACCCGTTATAAGAATGAAGGGAGTTTCATTTCCTCATACTCATTTCATTTTGTAGAAAAAATAGTGATTAAGGATTTTCGGAATTGAATGTGAAATAATTAGATATGAAGAAGTTCAACATTATAATGCACCGTGGATAATTATTCATTTTGATATTAATAATATTAAGATGATTACTCATTAATCTAGTTACTTGTTACTTTTTATTACACGAATGAGAGTAGTTTCATACAATCATCTCTTCTAATTAAAAATTAAGCAACGTAAGGCAGCTAAAAGTTTATTTCTTTGCGATATTTTAAGATCATTAAAATTATTAAAGAAATTAAATCAAATTTTTGGCATTCTCATAATTTCTTTGAACTTCTTTTCTTAATTCTAGAATTTATTATTATTATTACAAAGTTTTCTTTTAAAATGTTCATAAATCTTGCGGAATCCTCGTATTGAGATTAAAAAAAATTAGCGATTGATAGAATTTATTTATTTATTTTAGTTCAGAAAATTATTTTCGAAACATTTCGTAGCCGATGGTTTTTGGAGCAGGGAAAATAATGTGTTTATTCTAATGTGTAATACTATTCATTAAAAACAATTAATTGTTCTACCACTAAAATAGTAAAAAAAAAAATTCATTAATTTTTCAGTAGTAGTTATATGTTTTAAATACATCTAAGGTATGTGACATGTATCAAAAACTCTTGCTTAAACGTGATTAATTAATTGATTTGGTCTATTTTTCACATCAATCAATTTCAGATCAAATATTTTTCAGGTTTGCAGATTAAATACAGTTGCAAAAAAGTGAATCTGCATTTTTCTTATGGGCAACAACAATATAACGCAATAATAAAACAGTGTATTAATGCTAATTTGATTAATTATTTTATAATAGAATTATGTTAATCAACTCTGTATTATAATTCAACATTAAAATAATTAATCAAATCATTTACTTGTTTCAGATATTGAATTGTTGATGCTAAAGAATTTTATATTACAGTATTATCCAATTAATTATTTTTTTACATATTTTCAATGAAGTAATATTAAAAGAATATTATTTTTCTAGAGAAGATTCTATATATATTATAGAGAATATTCTATTTAAATAATTGTTTATCATTATCAACTTATTATTCTTAAGTTTTTAAAAAATAAAAATTTTAAAAATAATGTAAGAAATCCGATTACTCCAAAATACCTGAAATCCAATCTTACCTCAAGTATTAATTAAATCAAATGAATACATTATTTATATATTATGAAAATTCCGTCATTAAAGAGGTTTCAAATACTTAATTGTTTTAATTATTATTTGTTCATCAAGCAAGTATAGATCACAAGTTGTTTTATTCATACAATGGAATTATATTTTAAAGTAAAATAATTCATCTATATCTTTAGAAAAAAAAAAAAAAAAAACATAATTTTTTCCACAACACGTGCCTTGAAGTAAAAAAAACGCAAACTTTTGAATAAATTTCTTTGAGTTCATTGCTTCTACTTATAATTTATTATCATCATAACACTGAAACGTAAAAAAAAGTTATGAGTGAAATCTTTGAAATTATTCATCAAATTATTTTATGTTTCCACATCAGACAAATGACTTTTTTTATGACTTAAGTTTGAAAAAGAAATAAAAATAGGCTTAAATTCTTTCAACATATCATTATAAGACATAAAATATTATCTGTAGTCTCTCTCTCTCTATATATATATATAATAACCATAAAAGCATTAAAATAATTAAAACTCATTTCCTGAGTCAACAAAAATTAAAAGTTTACAAAAATGAAAAGTAAATGAAATAGAATCTATTAATGAAACAAATATATATATATATATATATATATATATATATATAAGATTAAGAAACGTAAATTTGGTGGTAATAGTTTACTTGATAAGGAAATGATGGTAACTTTAGAATACTTATTAAAATAACGTGAATCGGTTAAAATGACGATAAAGAAGTAATTTCAGTTTTTCTCTGTGGACCAAACGTCAAGGCACAGGTGCTTTACGTGTATCTTTTCCACGTTCTGGCGAGCTGTAAAATAAACTTGATAAGGATTCTACCGAATGGCACTGAATTCAAAATACTTGTCAAGTAACTGCAAAAACAAAGAAAGGAAACGAAATAGGAAGGAAGAACTAATGCTGTTTTTCCTTTTTTTTTTTTTTTTTTTGGTTTTGTTATATATCGTTCTATTCCGAATGTGGGAAGAATACGAAATTTTGATTAAAAACTGTTTCGCAAAAAGTGGGGAAATTAAACCACTATATTATGACCTCTGCCTACATAAATGAGTTTTATCAAGTTGGAAATCGAGATCACTGAAGCAGAAGTTGGAGATAAGTAGTTAGTTATAAAGCATTTTAAATAATTAGCGAAACTTTTCTTTTTAGATTTCAAATCTCGTAAAATGGGGCAAAGAGATAAAATAAAAAAATCACGCAAGTTTAGAGTGATCAACCAAGGTTAGTTTGAGTGATGAATTGAATATGAAGAGGTTATTGTTTATTTTAAAAAAGAGAAAAACTGCGATGGAAGTAAATTTTCAGGGTAGAATAAAAATATCGAATCCTATGAAATTTCTTACGTGTTGCTATGTATTTAAACTATATGAATTTGTCGATTTTTTTTGTTCGCAAAAAGAATAGAGAAGGGAAAATTGAGAGCTTGACATCTTATAAAATAATAATAACAATAATTGATATAATTTAGCAATAGAAAATTTAAATTAATGTCGAAATCAACGGAGTAGTTCTCTAAAACTTTTCAAATACTCTCTAAGAAAAATGTTTCCGCATTTAAAATCGCAGACGTTGGACCATGGCCCTATTTCCTATGGACTATGAACTATGGACCGGGGACATGGTCCTAGAACAGCCTATGAATACCATGGGTTTTATTATTTTCTTCCACACATTACACTATCTGTGGTTGTGGCATAGACCTACAGATGACAAATTATTTGACAAATTTAATTCAAAATTTATTAAGAATGTACACGATATATACTAAAAGTGTGTATTGAATTTTATTTACCAGCGCTATTATGTTTTTGAGTCTTGCATTTGTACGCCTGTTGGACGTTCAGTCTTCCGACTTTGCTTACTGACAGACAGCCGATCTCTTGCCAGACATGATTACAAGTTTGATAGGGATACACATTAGAGATGATAAACATGCATACTAAATCTATATAGCTCTGTATAGCTCTTATCTATATAGCTCTGTACGTTTGGAATTTAAGAGGTCACCTACATTCAAACAGCCGGGCAGGTAGATTTTCTCATAATGAATTTTTTAAAGTTGATAGAAATCGACAATGTATCAAATGTTTTCGGGTTAGATTTGTCATCCTGGCTAACTCAAAAAAATTTTGAGTTAGTCAGCGAGTTATAACTCCAAGAAATTGTTTTCCGAATTCTGAGAGATTTGAGGTTTATAGATTTGTCAAACTCTCAAATTTTATGATGAGATTTTTGCTTACAATGCTTTTTTGTTGAATACTTCACATATAAGGAAGCAAATATTTTTTAATGTGAAATTAAACAATTGATAAAATAAATATAGCTAGGTATTGAAATATCGATCTGAAACTGTGAAAGTAAAATATTCTTTATTTAGTATTATTAACAAAAATGCGTTTGAAAAACATCTTTATTTTGAAAATTTTTGAGTAGCAACTGAAAACAAATTAATTTTTTTAAGGACATGCTATCAAACCTTATTCAATTTATCAACTGTAAAAAATATAAAAAGTGGATATCTATTACCAATAAATACACATATGTACCTTCAATACTTCCATTAAATGCTTCAATATAGTATAAAAAATATATGTAATAATCTGTATTGTGCAAGTATTCTGTACTATATTTAATATTCTGCACAAGTAAATAATAATTTAAACTTAAATTGCTTTATAAAGAGCAATTTTATGTCATTCCTGCTGAGTTTAGACTTAATATAAATTATATATTGATCATGAAAAAAGAAAGATACATTCTTTGTCCTGTTTTTAATTCTACTTTCATGCTAATGTATCTTAAGACCATGAATAAACTAAGCATATATTTTTAAATAATTTTAAGAGCTTATATAATGTTAGAAAACTAAAAAATCTTTTTTTTATTTGAAAAACCTAAAAAATATATAATGCAACACGGAAAAAAAATATTGCGAATTCAAATGTATTATAAAATTAGAAAAAAAAGAATTTCGTTAAAAAAATATTAAGAACTCTAAAAAAATGAAATTTACAATTAAGAACAGCTTTTGAAATTTCAGTATTGATTTGAAATGCTAATGGCATGTTTGACTAATAACTTATCAGTAAAGATTGTATATTTGAAATCTATAATAATAAATAAGAAAGATATAAGATACAGATTTATAAAAGAATGACTAATAATCTATTGTTTCAAAATATGTTACCAAAATTTGCTTGCCAGAACTCTGTATAAACGAATCTATCAGGTGTTTATTACGTAGCTATACATAAATTAGTAATTTTATGTTTTATAAAATAGGAATTCTTTATTAAGAAAATAAATTACTTTTCTTAAGTAATAAATTAAGATAATAAATTATTTATCTTAAGTAATAAATTAAGAGAATGAATTACTTCTATTAAATAATGAATTAAAGGAATAAATTATTTCTTTTAAATAATAACTTAAGAGAATAAATAATTTCTTTTTTGTAATATTTATTCAAATAAAGTTTGAAATAAATGCTTACATTCTTTGCCATTTGCAATTTTTTCGGATCACACAAAAAAATTAAGATGCAATGAATATTGCAAAAAGATATCATTACAATGTATGCAAAATGTGAGCAAAATGAAGGTAAATTCACTGCATTCTTACTAAACGAATAAACTTCTATTTTTTTTTTAATACAATAACTTAACGAAGTAAAATTAATCTTTATTTCAATAAAAAGCAACTGCGATGAAAATATTTTTTTGGAATAACTGTAATAAGCGTTAAAACATTAGAAAAGAGTCATAATCTCAATCTTATCAGTAATCATTTTACCCGCGATGATTTAAATGGAAAACAGCAACTGTCAACAACTTCTTCAAAAACGTTTACTTCCTGTGTTGCATCACGTGAAATAAATAATTTTTCCCGAAATAAATACCAATAAAATAGTAAAAATAAAGCGTTTATGGTTGCGCTTTATTTTGATATTCAAAACACATATATCACTTTGTCCTGTTTAAAACAAACGATTTATAATTTGTGCGCAATATTATTACGCTAAAATATATTTTCATTCTTCAATAGAGACACCTTTAAAAGCAGAATGTGGTATTTACATTTAAAGGTATTATCACGTTATGCTTTTAAAATATGTACTTTCATAATTTTGATTATTATGGTTTTGATGTAATTGGTCACTATATGCATATGTAATGACTACTCTGTAATCATTTCTAAACAGAGCGCAACAAAGAAAGAAACCATTTTTTTAAAACAGCAAAACTACAGATGGATAAGTATAGATTAAAATCATTTTCTTCTTGGAAATCCGGTTTTAAATCATCGTGTGGAATATTGAAAAATTTTTATACAACCATCACAAAGATATTTTTCTTATTTGAGGATAATAAAATAAGAGATAAAGAAATATATGTAAGAGTTTTCTTTATACTATAATAGAACATCTCTGAAAAGTCTTAAAATATAATGGTAGGTTTTTAACAAGCGCGTGCGAAAAGATTTTGTCTGTATAAAATTGAGATAAAGCAATTTGAATACAGCTGAAACGATGACAGGAAATGCTAATGTCGTCATGTTGTGTGTTATGACTATGAATTTGAAACGAAATTTCTAAAATTTTGCATAATATAAAAAAATGAAGACTCGAATTTACTATTTTAAAATTAACCATTTACTAGTTGAAAACATTACAGAAGTAACATTTAATAATTAATAAAATAAAATAACAAAAATAAATAACCGATGAAAATTCGCAACATCATAGTAAGTAGAAGGATTCTCCAATCATTGCATAATATATAATTAGAATCCTATTTTTTCAATACAATAACTTGATGATGAAATAATAAAAGAAATTTATTCAATTTGATTTTATCTTCATTTTTTAAAAATTAGAATCTGAGCTATCCTCTAATATATAAACATGATATTATCATAGAGTAATAACTTAACAATGAAATAGTAAGAGAAATTTATTTAGTCAAGCGTTATCTACAAATTTAAAAAGGTTTGTTTGATTCATCGCATAAGTTATAAGTAGATAAATACTTTTGTGAGAGAAATTTATCGTTGAACAACGGGACTCATTACAGGTGCTCCTTTAATTTTGTCTTACCCAAAAGCAACTTAAACATCTTCATATTTAATGTCGAATCAGCATCGAATTTATAAACAGAAAACATGTATTAAGCATTTTTCAAAACGGAATAATGAAGAAATAATTTACTTAATAAGCGCTAATATATATATTTAAAAAAATAGGAGACGGGTATACATCACTTGAATATTATAGATTAGAAATATTAATAAAAAAATGCTCAGATCTACCACTGCAGATTGAAAATAGTGATAGAACAAAAATCAGATATATTATTGCATATTGATAACATTAATAGAATAAAGATCATATCTATCCTGGAGGATTGAAAATATTAATAGATTATAGATCAGATCTATAAAGGAAGATTGAAAACATTAATACAACAAAGATTAGATTTATTATAATCATTTTTTTAAATAGAAGCAAATTAAAAAAAACAACATTATGTTTAGCCTAGTTTACATTATCTAAATGTTTTAATAGCGGTTATTTAAAGCATGCTATAATATATGTACATTACAATAAACCCCGTTTCGTATATATATTATAAAAATAAATTAAATTAAAAGATTCAGAAACTATTTAGTTAAGTATCATCGTCTTGTTTAGATGATGATAACTTTAGTTTCTTTTAATATACAGCTGGATATAAAAGGAAATTATACCTCTCACTACTTTTTCCATTAGAAAAACAACTTAAAGGCCATATCCAAAGACCAATTCAGACACCATCTCCTTGTTTAAAATCATCATATAATATTCTCACAAAACATTACAATAAACATTATACGAACGACTTTCGTAAAGATTTTCAAACCAAAAATAGAAAGAATTTCGCTAGCATTCATCGCTATACTTAAAATATAAATTTTTGAATCATTACATGACATATGGACAGGATAAGATAGAAAGAATTTCATTAGGCATCATCGCTAAGCTTAAAAAATGAATTTGAATCATTACATAGCATATGGACAGGATAAGACAGAAAAAATTTCGTTAGCCATCATCGCTATACTTAAGATACGAGTTTTTGAATCCTTACATGACATATGGACAGGATAATGTAGAAAGAATTTCGCTAGGCATCATCGCTATGCTTAAAAGATGAGTTTTTGAATCCTTATACGATATATGGATAGGATAAGATAGAAAACTTCATACGCCTATCGGGATTAATTTTTAACGTTGAGATAAGTATCCAAGTAAAATTCTACAATAAATATCATATTCATTTCCAAAATGAAACAATGTGAAATCCATTTAGCAAGGTATCAACACTGTATTTAAGTTTTTGAATCACAATGATGCACAGACAGGATAAGTGCATACGCCTGTCACAATTATTTCTCAACACAGAAGCGATAAGATAGAGTTAAGCGTAGGTAGGCATCATCTCCATGCGTAGGTAATGCAGGATAAGACCTATGCGACTGATACGCACATTACTTACCACCAAAGCCCAGTGACATGCAGCATGTAGATCATACACAGCAGGACGCAGAGCATTCGCCGGCAATCCATGGGGAGCACTCGGCACTCGAGTAAAAGACTCGATCGAGAAGCTCATCTTCTGTCGAAGGTGGAGAAAGCGCCGCTTCTTTGGGAAGGGGTCGGCTTCCAAATTGCATTCCTTTATTTATAGGTCGCATTCCTTGTTTCCCTCTTTGGGTCATTTAACACGGGACTATTCAACCCTGAAGCTTTTTTCGAATGAAGTGGTAAAAGTGCATCGAGCCGTTTCAAAACAATATAGCATCACTCAATTGGACCTCCCCCCCCTATTTTTTTTGTAAAATAACGGGAGTTTTACACATACATTTTTTTTTCTTCTGCAGAATTTTGTGTGTGTGTGTGTGTGTTAAAAGAATGTCAATTGTTTGTTCCTGAGCATGGACTGTTGAATGTCCAAGCATACCATTTGGGGGATAAACAGTTTTTATTGTTTACGCAAGCATTTCTTAAATAAACGATGGTGGGAATGTTTTATTTCTATGAAAGAGATATTTTAAATTTGAAGGGGATTGTTCGAATCAAGCGTTCTCAATTTTTCTTAATTTGGCCCTTTTTCGACTCAAAAAAAAAACAATAATAAAACACCACGGAACAGTTTATTTAAGATTTTGTCCCATGTAGTATGCTCGTTAATGTCAAGTTAATGTCATTTTAATTAATTTTTTTAATTATTTTTTATAAGATGAAGTACATTTTTTTCGAAGGAATTATTTCATTTATCACCATTGTGTAGTTGATGTTGAAATACCAGTTTTTTAGGCAGTTAATTTTATTTTTTAATGAATTTCATAAATAATTAGTTTTCAAATTTTTTCATTTCCCCCGTTAAAATAATTAATCATTTTTTCTCTAGTTTTGTATGTAATTGTCCGAAGTTTATATTATACTTGATATTAAAATTCTTTAATATCAAGTATAACATAAACTTAAGAATTTATTAACCCTTTCGTCATCTCTCCTCTCTCCGAAAACACCTTTTTTTCTACTGCATTTGGTCCTATTAGAACAAACAAAAATAAAAACTTGAGCAAGTAAACATTTACCAAACGTTTTAAACTTTTAAAAATTTTCAAATGTCGAATAACGCTTGAAACGCGTTAAGGCCACACTCCAGAAATTTCACTTGAACGCGCTAGACACGATAAGCAAAATGAAGAGGTTATAACTTTTTTTTTTACAAATAATATGAAAATTTTATCATATTATAAACATTAAAGGAATATTATATTAAAAGTTATAGTTATGTTAAATTAAAAGTTATAGTTTCAAAAATACGTGACTAGTAACTAGATAGAGGATAGTTATTTTGAAAATCTAATAGGGCACTTCTATTTTTGAATTTTACATTACACTACAAAATCTAAAATCCTATATACCAAAAATATATTAATAAAAATATCAAATGTGTTTCAAAAATATGAAAAAATACCCCCCCCCCTCTTTGGATAAAGAGAAGAATTAAGTAAAAAAAAAATCTTCTGGCTTAGAACTTTTTCAAATTAATTGCCAAAATTTTGCTTCGGGACAAGGTTCACATTTGGATACTTTGTATTGAATCCCATAGTTAGGCATTTTGGATAATGACCTATACTTGTGTAATTTGAGTCAGGATTCTGTTTTAGGTACTTACTATTAAAACTCATAGTTAGGCATTTTGGGTAATGACCTACATTTGAGTAATTCGAGTTAGGGCCCACGTTTGAGTACTTTCTATTAACATCCCTAGTTAGGTACTTTAAGGTAATGGTACTTCCGAATGTACATTTGGGTACTTTGGTTACAGACCCGTTGTTGAAGAAAAACGCGAGGCGATAAATATTAGAATGCATAAAAAAATTGTATTAAAAAAATAAGGAAAAGAAAAAGGAGATGAATCAGGAGAAAAAAATGAAATATAACAAAGGAAGGGCATTTTAAAATAAAAAATTTTAATAACAAATTAAAAATGTATCAAAGGAAAGACTTTTTCTTTATTGTTTTCTGTATAACATCAATAGCTATAAGTAAAAAGTATGCTAGAAATATATTTACTGTAAAATATAATTAAAATTAGTGTTAAATATCATACTGATATTTCAAAGCTTAATTTTTATTTTTATTTTACAATCAAAGAAAAAGCTTTTTTTGCAAAACTTCTGATGTTAGAACTGAAAAATACATAAAAAATATAAAACATGAATTTTGAAAGAAAAAAAAACTCTTTATTCAAAAAATATCTGTTCAAAAACCTTCTTTTAATATCTATTCAAAAAATCTCCATCCTTTTTTAAAATTGATTCTAAATTTTTATTTTTTAAATTAAAATACTCTAAAATAATCTAGTCGTTATCAATATGAAAAATAAATTTTGTATTAAAAGTAAAATCTGTTTTACTGAAGGTTTAATTGAGGGGATAATATATTACAAATTATTTTATTTATTTATTAAACAAAAACTCAGTACGACCGCTATAAGCAGGCTTATAAACGGTCGAATTCATGAGTAGAAAATCCTAATCCTCTTAAATTAATTCTTTCTTTTAACAGTCTGTCACTCTTACTAAAAACTTATTTCTACACTTAGGAATTTAGTACCTAAATGAAGGGAAATGATGCTATTTAAGGATCATAAATTATTTTCTGTTATTTTTATTCATGACACTTTACAAGCCATTCGGCAGTTATCTGTCAGCGATTTAAGCCGAAACGAGCGTCTCTAGTTTTTTCAGTAGCACCAACTAGGACCAAGAGCTCTTTCATGCTTCACATTTCCTTGCACAAACCTTTTTTTGCAGGGGAACACATTCACACACCTCACAGATAAAATACAGTACAGCTATGATCGAGTCGGGACTCTAATCTGGGAAGCCTAGGTCACGTGAAAGGCACATTACCCTTATGCCAGGACGTCGGCCTTTGTTTTCTAACAATACCAAGACACACATCAATTGCTTAGAAATTCAGTTGTTTTCTGGAATTCGATATTCTGAAAAAGTGATAAAGAATTGTATTTGACTTTACATCAAAATTTAATCTGCCAAATCTTAAATCTATCAAATTTTTGGATAAATGTCTTCTTTAAGAAATATATTTGTCTGTTTATTCTTCTAAATATGAACACAACAGTTTTAAAAAATACGTAAAATGAATAAAATCTGGCATATTGTTTTGCCGACATAAATTTAGATGTGTGTCAGATTTTAAAATGAATCCCTAAGGAAGTTTTCTGTCTGCCGATCTGTTTATAGATATTCTAGGTTTAGATACATCGATTATGCTTATTCCTTAATATTCTAAGCCTAGTCCAATTAGTTCTTTTATTAGTATTCTTGGCCTTGAAGGTTAATAAACATTTTATTTATCAAACAAACAATTCCATCAGAGTTTAATTCTAACAGTTTATTCACCAATATTTCAGATCTAGATAGGTTGGTCTGTTTATTTATTAGCATTAAAGTCTATGCGGGTTGGCCTGTTTATCCATAATTAATCTAGATCAATACAGGTCGGCACATTTTTTTAGCATATTAGGTTTATATAGGTCAGTTTGTTTATTCATTAGCATTCTAAGTCGATATAGGTCGGGTTGTTTATTCGTAAATATTCTAAGTCTATACTGATTGGTTTGTTTATTCGTAGGTATTCTAGATTTAGGTAGATAGATCTTTTTATTCATTAATATACTTGGTCTAAACCAGATAACCTGTTTATTCATTTATACTCTTGGTCGTGAAGGGTGATTTTCAAATATTTTATTCACTTGTATTTTAGATCTGGATAGAGCAGTATGTTTTTAGGTTAGTACTCTAGATCTATACAGGTTGATCTGTTTATTCATTGGTATTTTAGGTGTACTCTTATGGTTCTGTTTATTAGTGGGAGTAAAGAAAAAAATGTAATTCTTTATATTATCCTGATCTCAAAATTGATTTTCCTATATAAAATATTTGATTCAGCAGGATGAAAGGAAAAGAACTCGTAAACGTAGTGAATTATTCTCTTCATTATACTAAAATGAGGAAACAAACATGAAGTAAAATGAACGAAGCAAAGGACTTGTAAAGTTGTGCATATGTACGAAAAAGTCAGTGGTATAACATTCTCTCCGTTTTATTTAAATTTCGAAGAACATAATACATGATGAAGGAAAATTTAACATATATTAAATGTTTACAATATAAGTAATACATTTATAATCAATTTTACAAATTCTTTTTATCTCAAATGCTTACAGATTTGCAATTGCATCGAAATAATCATCAACAATCTGTGCAAAATTTCCTGATCCATTTTTTAAATTCTTTTTATTACAAACGAAACTTAAATCAATTTAAATTTTACCTCATCATTAAACATAAAATTATTTCTGATTTTTAAAAAAATGTTTTAACACTTAAGTTCACAAAATCGCAATTTATTTATTTTATATTATTATTTCAACCCTGCACATTTCTGTCTATACAAACTTATGTTATGACGAACCTTCATTTTTATGCAAAGAAATGTGTTTGCAATAATTTTACTGGCCATATATGTTTACAAAATTTTTACTGATCATATTTTTATCATAATACCACATCTTTATGAGATTGCACCTGCTTTGAACTACACATCAGTATTATTTCCAAAAATTTATCTAAGTTTTAAAAAAATGTTTTGTATCACATTTGCTTACAGATTAATAAACTATCCTCCTGCAACTCTTTTAATTAATTCTTTCAAACAAATGGGTTTATAAATTGTTACTATTTTTAAATTACGTATTGAATTTGTAAAAAATATTTAACGATCTACTCTCTTTAAAAAAATTTTTTATCTTATGAATTAACAAAATCATTTTAAGTCTATTTCAAATTGCACATCAATTTTATGCTTAAAGAGCTTTAAAGCTTCGATAAAAATTATCACATGTACTTACAATTATCTTGTATAGCGCCTAGATTGCTAATGTACATAACATTCATTTGTTATATAATGCTTACAGAACTGCAATTATTTAAAATTGGACATTAAAATTATGCATAGAAATGTTTGAATTATATATATATATATATATATATATATATATATATATATATATATATTCCATAAATAGATTACATTAATGTATATTATTCATTCATAATTAAAAAAATATTACAGAGTTCCTGGCTATTACAGAACATTTTAATGCGTTATTATTCTGAATTACAGAACAAACAAAATGGCCGTCACCCATTCATCTTTCACTGTACATCCTTTCTAATTCAGACGCGCCGAACGTGTTGCTTGTAGTCAAGAGCAAACTGTGACCGTCAAAATACCGGAAAAGTTATAGCGTTGAAGAATAAATTATTCCATACCCAGTGGCGATTAGTGGTTAATTATATTAAATGCTCACGTTTGTTTCATAAAAGAAAGGTACTTTGTATCTTACCTGAATGAAACTTGCATGCACTGACTGTAAAGTGCTGCTTTATTGTAGAGAAAAAGATATTGAGTCATTCTCCGAGTCAATAAGTTCGCAGAAATTTTATATATGATAATTATGTATTTAATATTATATTTGTCCGTATTTGGAAAGATACATACAGGACATTATATAAGTGAGATGTATAATTATGTATTTGAAAAATTATCATCCAATGTCATTATGTGTTTGAAAAAAAATTTAAGCGAAAATTTATGATATTTCAGAATTATTAATTGTTAATGGTTTCAATAAAGGAAACATATCTATTAACTTCCATCACCATTTATTTAAACAAGATTCTAAGCAATGCTTGTTGAGTCTGACATATGAAATCAAAGATTCGAAGTTCGATTCTACTAATTATTTGTATACACCGGCTTGTTGGGCAAACGATATACACCGATCTGGTACTTGTTGAGCAAACAATTTACATCCTCTTGGTACCTGTTGAACAAATGATATGCATCGATTTGGGGCTTCATGGACAAACGATATAAATAGGCCTGGGGCTTGTTGGGCAAACAATATACACCTATTTGGTGCTTGTGGGGTAAACGATTTACACCGATCTGGTGCTTGTTGGTCAAGCGATATACATCGACTTGGTACTTATTGGGCAAGCGATTTACACCGATCTGGTACTTGTTGGGCAAACGATATACACCGATCTGGTGCCTGTTGGGCAAAGAATTTACATCCACTTTGTGCCTGTTGATCAAATGATATACATTGACTTGGGGCTTGTTCGACAAACGATATAAATAGACCTGGGGCTTGTGGGACAGACAATATACATCTACTTGGTGCTTGTTGGGCAAACGATTTACAACGATCTGATTCTTGTTGGGCAAAAGATATATACCGACTTGGTGTCTGTTGTGCTAACGACCCTCATCCGACTACTGTAGAATATAATTTTAAAGGTAATATAGGGCTCCTATGTCCTTCTTGATATTCAAATGTCTTGAGAAAATGCCGTATTACGATTAGTATATTATATATTTCAGTATATTATACTGAAATGCTATATTACAAGCTTATCACTCGTAATTATATCATCATGTATATTATCATGTAATATATCAAACTCGTAATATCGCCATATTACGAGTTTCCGGAATTAAATTGAGAGATTTGTAACCATTACAATTTGTTCAAATTTCTCTCATGATTCTCGAATATACGGTGTATATATGCAATGATATTTGAACTGCGACCCTGAATCTCCTGGAAGAATTCCCGTTTGTCATGCAGTTAGTATGTTGACTTAGATTCTAATTATTTATGAATAAATTGTGCAAAGCTAAGGTGTAAGCTCTTCGTTTCCTTTCAATAAGTTTCTTACATACATAAATATAAAAAAATTCTGTATGTTTTGTTAATTGAAGTAAATTTTGCTGTATACCAACATCGATTCCTAGATGATGAAGGCCTGTTTTCAATTGAGTTTGCTTCAAAAATTATTACGGCTAGGGTATTTTCATAAAATATCATCGTCGTATTTATCGTATTTTCGAAAAAAAATTCTACTTATAAGGAACAATAATAATTATTATTATTAAAAACATTTAATAAATGAATATGGTTTGAATTTTTGCTGAAATTAATTTATTGATGAATAGTTGGTGCCTCATCCCCTGTTTCTATTTTATTTACTGAGGTTCCTAGTAAATATTTGAAAATAAACGGTTTGAATAGGAAAAAATTTACTTCAGCTCTGATAGAGAGAAAAGGATTCAGATACGGGATTCAAAAAAGTATCCACTCTGAGAAATTAGACGACAACACTATCTTTTAATTCTTCTTTTCAGTTTGAGATGAGAAATGGAATAAAGTACTTTTTAAATAGACTTTATTTCATTTCTCATCAAATGAAATTTCAAATTATGCAGGCCATCTTTGAAGATAATTTCACTCATGGATGGGAAATTAAATTTCAAATTATGTGAGCCATCTTTGAACATAATCGTTTCTCTGAATTTTTGGGTCTACATTGAAGATAATTTCAATAGCAATGAATTTCATAACAATCCATTAGAATATAAAGTTAAAAAATATATCACATAAAAAGACTTTTTTAACTTTCTCGTATAAAAATAAAAGTGCTACAATCACCCGAAAATAGCACTTCGAAAATGTTTTAATCTCCATGCTTTAGATCTTTCTAAATTTCCATAGAATTTAACAAATTCTGTTTATATATCTACCTGTGAATGCATTTGAATATGATCATTTCACAAAACATAGTTTATAATATTTAGTAAATTAAATATGTAATCGAAATATTAGATTTGAGTCAACTTTGTGATAAAATTTATCAATGGGAAGACTCTCTTTCTCTGTATACGTTTGGACATATAATGTCGACATAATAATGACATATTCTGTATATGTCTTTATTGAAAACTGCATAAATTGGTTAGAATTACGCGAACATGCAGCTTATAATGTTGTGCATCTTGAAATGGGTGGGTGTTTGGTTACTAGGCTTAAAACTTAATTACAATTATAAACAAACAGGAATTGGGAATTATAACCAAATTAATCAAAAATGGAAAAGGGAGAAAAAAAACGCACTAATTTTTTTTTGTCACCAAGTATTAAAACTGAGTTTTATTATATGATGACGATGTCGTGTCCGTGTTTCCACGGAAAGGGGGTGCAGTAGCTTCTGAGGGTAAAGACCCCTGAGCACCCAGAGGGCAGAAGTCTGACTTCTAGCTCAAAGAAGGTGACACATGCATTCACTTGCACAACCCCTTTTTACAAGGGGGGCTCATTCACACTAATATAAAACACAGAAGAACAACCATGCCCGTACCGGAACTCGAACCCGGGAAGCCCAGATCACTAGGAAGACACGCTACCCCTATGCCAAGACGCCGGCTTGTTATATGTGGCGGTGGTGGGTCTAATGCCACTTGATCATACAAAGCCCGAATGAGCTGAGCTCTCACGAATGAAGGCAGAGGTGTGTGCCTTTCAGTGTGAACGAGCACTGTTAAGGTGAAAGTCAGACTTTGCTCGAACACACAAGAAACAACCCTTTTTAGGGCGTGGTCGAACTCATTCATTCATCCACAAGTTAGAATTTAGATCCAAATCAGAGGCCAACTCATCCCCCATTTAGTACCTCCAGAAGTGTCATTTTTTATGGGAACTTGGAGGACTTTGCAGTCGCTACCTGTTTAACATGCCCCATCTGCCATTAGCCAACACGGCGGTCTTTGGCCGAGACGAGGATAGAACTCGCTACCTGTCGGTTACGAGACTGACGCTCTACCAACCAGGCTACTGTGGCCCTGTTATATGTTATTCTAGCAATTAAATGTTGGTATTGTGTTGGAAAATTCCACTGATTTTATCTTTCCATTTTCGTAAGACCAAATTTATACAGTATTAGTTTAAAAGTACTATACAGTATTAAAAATAAATTAATTCTATATGTGGAATGATATATGTTCAATCAGATTAGACCTTAAGGTTTCACTCTCTGCGAGAACTAATCGCCGTCGTCTTGGCATAGAGGTAGCGTGTCTTTCCCGTTATCTAAGGGTCCCGGGTTCGATTCCCGGTTCGGGCATGGTTGTTCTGTGTTCTATCTGTGAGATATGTGAATGTGCTCACCTGTAAAAAGGGGTTGTACAAGCGAATGCGTGCGTCACCTTCATTTCAGCTTGAAGTCAGACTTCTGCCCTCTGGGTGCTCAGGGGTATTTACCCTCAGAAGCTACTGCACCCCCTTTTTGGGAAAACACGGGCATATCATCATCAGAGAACTAATCTGTCTACTTTCTAATGAACCTGTTGATTTTCTAACTTAAGCTTGAAGTTATTGCTACAGTTATTGCTTATAAGAGAAGAGAAAAGAAAACAGAATACAGATATATGGTTTGAAAAAAAAACGTCCCTGCTTTATTTATCTCCACCAAGATGGTGTTTTCGAAAGAGTATAGTGTAATTTCAATTACATTGAATGTTTATTTTAGTTTAGTTATATTAACGTCCCGTTTTAAAGCAACACGAGGACTATTTTGAGACGGACCTCGTCATTTTGAACCACGGTCAGATGACGAGGACGACACCTGAACTTGCATCCCCCTCTCCACACCAGCGGGAGGACGTTTGGCCTGACAGATTTAACGGGCAACAGACCCCCTCACACGACGGTTCTTCGGTGGAATCGAGTCTCGAACCTGAAACCCTCCGGTTCCGAAGCCGAGATCTCACCACCAGGCCACCACGGCCCCTACATTGAATGAGTGTTTATGATATTGAAAACGAAAGAACAAATGACAAAATAGCATTCTCAGAATTTTGAGAAAAAATGCTCATCACATATGAAAAGAATTCTTTTATTCAAAATAATTCTATTGCAAAAAAAAATTCCGGACTAAAAAAAAAATTCAAAGAATCCCTCTTTTTTATTTTTTATTTTATTTGTTTTCGCATTCTTTTGATTATGCTCTTCTATTCATGAAGACATTTTAATGAAATGAGAAATCGTTCCTAGAAAGGATTACTTGAGTTTTTAAAACCTGAATAAATCATAATATGTCGTGCTTTCTTCGGAATCAAATCATGTTTATTTTGAAACGCAGTGCAACAGAAATTTAATGGCTGAATCACTTCATGCTCATTTAATACTCTACATTCCCATCTTAGATATGCAGGTTTTTCTTATACGCAATAAATGAAATATACAATGTATCAAATTGTCATTTACAACTTGTTATTATCTAAAGTACCTTTAAGTAAAAAAAATTTACTTTTTTTTACCTGTGTCTATCTTTATGTTCTTATGCTTTTTTTTTCTACTTTTATCTCTATAAATAAGCAACATTTCAATATTTTTTTCAAAAGAGCCTTTCACCATTCTTTTATAAATGCATACTATTATCTCTATAAATGATTATTTTATGAAATCTATTCATAAGTTCAAAAACCTGTTGAGGAATAATAAATATTTTCCCTCTCTAGTTTTTTTCATTATTGTTGTGCAATGTTTTTTCAATACAATGGTCAGTTTAATTATTCTGTATATGTAAATAATAATTCATTTGATAAATAAAATATTCTTGCTTTCAAACTGTGGTCTCCTCGAAACATCAATCATACAGTCTCTAGAATCTCATCTTTTTTTTTTTTTTCATAAAATTGTGGACCTTATTTAAAGTCGCGAATATCTTGAGAAACTTTGGTGAACGATAGTTACGAAATATAAATATTTAAAGTTAATCAAGCATTTTTACTGATTTTTTAGTTTAAGGTATTTATTTATGAATGATTGCATTTAGAAGTATTCGAAATTGGAAAATCAGTTATCAGTTGGAAAGTCAGTTACTTGAAGGATTTGATTCCAAATTTGATAAATTTGGATTCATTTCAGATACTTATTCTTTATGCCAAAATTTTTTTGTTTGCCTCTTTGAATTTTGCAGTTTCAGACTTCACTTGTAATCAAACAGTCTAGTAGATTTTCTATAAAGAGACTATTACTTCACTAAAAATTAGATAGAAATCTGCAAATGCAATTCCTAATTTCTTATATCAAATTCCATCTGTCTTGTTCAAAGTATTTTTCAGTTATCTTGTTCATATGTAGACATAATGCCAAAAATGTGTTTTTGGAACTCAGGGAGGTTTACAATGCGGAAATTCGTCAAAACATTTCTATTTCATACAAGAGAAATTATAAATGTAACTTTTTTCATTTATATGTTATTTTCATGTTTTGAATCCCACCATAATTCACAAATTTTAAAACAAAGAAAAGAACTTTTTTTGCGTTATGTTGTTACCCAACAACTTATCTACGGAGTGTTTCAAAAAAACAAGGTCAAAATGGCATGGTAGATCAGTCATACAACAAGGATCGAAAATCGCAGAGGAACAAAGGGTCAAAAACACCTGTAGAGGGCGTTGAGATACAAACACGAGCTGAGCAAAAGTTCCGTTAATGTGTGGTCTGCCATTGTAGGAGACTGTTTACTTGGTTCTCACATTATCCCAGAAAGACTTAATGGTTCCTTTTACCTGAAATTCTTGCAAGCGGATCTACCAGAATTGTTGAATGATGTTCCGATGCTTATTCGTCAACGCATTCGATTTCAACACCATGGAGCTCCTGCACCTTTCAGAACAGACGTCAGAGACCCTCTACTGGGAACTGGATTCCCATGGCCATCATGATCAACGGATCTGTCTTAGCTAGGAATTTTCCTATGAGGAGTTTCAAAAGGACTTGTGTATGAAACAACTGTTGCAAAGCCGGAAGCCTTGGCAGGTGAAATTTTTGGGGCAACAGAATGCGTTCGAGATACATCTGGTATATTTGAGAAGATGTATGTCATTGCATCCGACAAAAAATTTTAGCTTCTTCTGCAGGCTCCACATTTGGCGAGCATTGGTCTCATGCGAGTGAGTAATTATCAATGAAATGATCTGTAATGGTTTCATTTCGTCTCTTTGTCTTATGTATTATTTTAGTCTTATGTAATACATATAAATAATATATTAATTATGTATTATTTATATGTATTATTTAATTTATTAATTAATAATTATGCTCCAGATCGCAATTGCAATCCTCTGTTCCTATGGGATTTTTTTACCCTGTTGTATCACAGGTCTACAATGTCATTTTGTTCACGTTTTTTCAAAAACCCTGTATAATCATAAAGAAGAAGTCTTATAGTCAGATTACAAGTAAATAACTTACCATGTTGACAAATAATATTGGCTATTGAGGTTGTCGCTTATTAACAATCTAAATACTAAAAGTTTACATGGTCGTCACATCATAAGAAAATATGACCCTCCATCGGTCATTGAAAAAAGAGATTAACACCATCACTTTTTATCAGTCAGGATTAAAAGCAAAATCCACCAAACTGAAAACTAATTCTTACTTCTATATTTAAAGTGCCACTAAAGAAGATATGTTTGATCACTGAGGTAGTAATTCTCAATCTATTGCTGTGGTTACTTAGAAACAAATTTAAAGTTTCAATGAAATTGTAAAAAATACCTGTTGAATCAACTATCATCCCTCAAAATTATCTTCTTGTTTCAACAATTATAGAAGTAGAGACTTTTTTTTTATTTGACCAAGTTTTTATACTTCAATTATCGAAAACAATAAAAACTCCATACAAAATAGGTAATATGTTTTTCAAAACAATAATGTTCGTTGTTATAGTACTTTGATTACACAAGAATTAAAAAGAAATTCAATTTTGTGTTTAAAAAAATTATCAAACACGCCCATACAAGCTCCATATTCACCAGATATGGCACAATATGATTTCATGTTTCAACTTCTTTATGTCTCTTGGATGTCATAGTTTGGAGCTCATCGATTATATAAAAGAGAATTCACTACATATTTTAAAAGGCTTTCACAAAAGAGATTTTCAGCCATACGTTGTTAGATGTGTATTGGCCAGAAGAGATTACTTTGAAAAGGATTGGACCAGTCAATTGATATCTTTTATTTTATGTTAATGTCAAAGATATTTTTTGCTACAGTAATCTGTTCCATTTTCACAGATTTTTTTTAAACTCTGAAGAAAATAATTTCTTTAATGGAAAAAAGTGGTACTTCTCGTTGAACGAATCAAGATACTTGAAATGATGCAAGGTTCAAAATTGGAAAAAAATCTCCCTTTTGGATAAAATATCATTTTGCTGTATTTTAACTTCATGGCAAGTTAAATATTTGAAATGCATATATTTACAATCACAAACACTGACAAAATTGATGATTTCGAATGCTTAAAATGCCGAAATGTTTCGACTTAAAATGCCGAAAATTTTGAAATGGTGAAAAGTGATGTTCTGTACTGATCATTTTGAGAAGTATTACCGATTTTGTGTTCTAAATCATTAATTTAAATATCAAAACAACAAATTTTCGAATTTTAGTTTAATTAATATAAAATTTTAATTTTTTTTAAAAATCCCATCACAGGAAGAAAATTTTTATTTGAAAATAAAGTTGAAAAGGAAATAAACGATTAAGTAAAGACTGCAATTAGAAACACTGTAGTATAGGAAGGAAAAAAAAAGAAAAATTGTATTCTAATTATGATAGAATTTTTTTAGCCTTTTAGCAGAAGTTTTGAAAAAAAAAAAAAAAGAAACAAACATTTAAAATAAATATATAAAAATGTTTGGAAGCGCTTTGCAGATTTTGCTTTAAAAATAACAAGGAATTCATAGGGAAGAGTATTTCAATAATATAAAATTATTTAATTCCTTTTTATTTACAAACAATCTGAGATTAAATAACTTCCTTTTTTTCCCCTTTCCAATTTACCAAGGTTTCAATATACACGAAAAAAAAAATAGAATTTAGTTACTGATATACTCAATTTACTTCTTGCATATTGTTTCAGAAACATCGATATTTCCTATATCCTTTTTTCAATACGCAATCACACGTTGAGAATCCCTTTCAAATAAAGTGCTTAGCAGAAGAAATTGCAGCTTATTGAATTCCCCATTATGCTTGCCTTCTATAAACACACTGATGCTCTAGTATTTTGCCCTTTAAGGTATCCGACTACGTTAAAAACACAGGTTTTGAACCAAACTGGTGAATTTTATTTTTATTGTTATTTCTTGTAGTTCAGAATTTTTCTTTCCAAAACAGCTCATCTTTTCCAGGAAAAGGAAGGCCTGACCTATCATCCAGGGTCACAGATTTTTCAGCTTAAAATTTGTCTTCACTTTTCTCAAAACATAAATTTTCATGAAAATTCTCCACCGTTAACATGAAACCTCTAAAACTAATAGAGATATTCACATAAACATTTTAGCGTGGGTCTTAAATGATGTAGGCAATGAAATGAACCAAAAGTTCTATTGTGGCTGAACTACTTTTTCGTTTACTGGCATTTATAAAAAAATTAAAATTTTGAATTCATGGAAAAAAATGCATATATGCGCATACTTTTACCCATAATTTCTTTGCATCTCAAACATTTCCTCAGATTTTGGTTCATTTCATTCATCATTGTATTCTATAACTTGTATAGAAAAATAGGATTGCTACCTCACAAGTTTCACCAGAATTATAACCATTTTGATTAAATTTTATTAACATTTACTACAAATATACCTATTTCTCAAAATATATTATATTTTCAAATGTTTTTTTTCTGTTTATAATATTTTGTATTATAATGGACAATACATATAAAAAACATAGTTTTAAATAGTTTTTTAAAAAATGCAATGTTTCAAAAATTTTCCTTCGAACGTAGTCGGATACCTTAAAGTAAAAGCATAAAAACTTTGATGTTTTGTCCTTTGAGATACAGGTATATTCTCTCTAACTGTTGTTTCCTTTAAAATAAGCACTAGGGCACCTAAAATTTTATCCCTTAACGTAAACCCTTGAACTTTCTAAAGTTTTATCCTTTACGACAACAGAATCGGTACTCTTATGTAGTTTTTTAAGATATGTGGTAAAAGCATGGGTATTTTCCGTATTTCACTCTTAATTCCCCGAAACTACATTAAGTCGATATTAATATAACGTTACACTTTAAAAAGTTGCTATATGGGGGTTTGGAATTATGGTTTAATATAGTTACCATAGCAATAATATGGTTACTTCTTCTTTGTTTAACTTTGAAACGTTTAAATTTAAATTTTAAAAAATAAAATAGCCTTTCTAATGTATATATCTTTCATTCCTCCATTGGAGTTCAGATAATCTATACCAACTCTTATTGTTTAGACAGAAATGATGCTTGAATCTGAAACATTAATGGTTTATCCTCACCTCGTTGGGATTTAAAAAATTTTACTTTATAAATACTGTAAGAAAAGATAAAGAAATATTCTATAAGATTATTAAGATTAAGATAAGATAAGATTATTTATAAGATTATTCTTTGCTATCAGAAAAAATAAATAATTATTCAAAATCAATCAGTAATTGAAAATAAATAAAAAAAGCCGAAATTGTTTAAGTACTAACGCTTTTTCTGCCCATGATTTTGTGTAATAATCTGGCTTCTAAATAAATGTATAAAAAATATCTCACTCTTAAGTTTTTATGATTTCTTTTGAGGTTGCACAGTAGTCACAGTAGTATTAGTAGTAGAGCAAAGTAGTATTTTGCAGCATTTCTAACATAGCAATGGAAGGAAATATTGGTCTCCTTTGCCTTAGTGGAAAAATCTATAAGACCTTTTTGGTTTGTGATAAGGATTTCACTTTTGCAATTCTACCGATATTTTTCAAAAAGTTTCGTGCTGCCATCTGTCGTTTGCAACAAAATAAATGACAGCTTTGAAGAAGGATGGAATGAAAGGACATTTTTGGTTCACTTCGAAAAAAAATATTTAACTATTAAAAAAGCTTTTAAAGCATAATAATATGATTATATTAGTTAATATTTAACTGTTTAAGAAAAATTCTGTCAATATGATACCATAAATAAATCATTCCCTTTATCCAGAAAATAATAAATTGGGAAGAAATCATTTTTAAGCACAATGCTATTTCAACTTGAAATTCTTCCAATTCAATTACAACCACAATTTTTACAAACGGATGGACATTGTTCTAACTCAAATCGTTTCAGTACTTTTTTTAAGTTATTTCTTTTTAAAAAGTGTATAGTCAGCAATTCCAAAAAGGAATTAATAAATAATAAGAACATATTAACTGCAAAATGTGCAATAATCCAAGTTTTTCTGTCTGATGAAATTATTAGTGAATTTTCTATGAGTTCAAAATAATAAGTAGCGCAAATTTCTTCGGGCAAGTGTTTCTAAGTGACGCATACACACACAAACCCTTGCAACGTTATTTAAAAGTTTTTTATTTACCATTTTATGCAATACAATAAAAAAGCATGATCTGTATCATCGTCTTAATAGAAAATATGACACTAAAAGTGAATTTTTTGAAATTAATTCTTGCTGATGTCCTTAAGTCGAAATATTCACAGTTTAATTCTTAGGATAGAAGTATTCACAGTTTGATACTTGGGATAAAAATATTCACAGTTTGATACTCGGGGTTGAAGTATTCACAGTTTGATCATTCATTTTAGTTATAATATTCTTATGCGTTTAAACAGTATGAAAGAATTTCGAAAACCATTGAGAGAATCGTGAATGGAAATAGAGGATGATAGCTGAGACACTCATTCTTCATATTTTTACACCGCACAACAGAAGGCATTTCGCTCTCCAATTTATACCACCATATACGATTGTTGGGACTTGTGGCACTTTGCAAGCCCGCTGACAGATACTGTTGGCGATTTAAGCCGAAATGAGAGTCTCTTATATTTTCAGTAGCGCCAACAAGCGCCATGAGTATCACTTAGCTACTTCCCGCTTCACATTCACTTGCACAACCCCTTTTTACAAGGGTTCGCATTTACACAACTCACGGATAGAACATAGAAGAACAACCATGCCCGAACTCAAGATGCCCAGATCAGGGGGAAAACAGGCTACCCCTATGCCAGAACACTGACATTATATATCGTATCTCCATCATATACCATATCAACATCCTATTCACAATAGATAAAATATGGCTTCGAACATTGTATCTTCCTGTATCGAGGCTGAAACATCCTTGTTCTTTTAACCAAAATAATAATAATATGCACTAGAATTTCATTCCGATCTAAGGATATCAGAATTTAAAATTTCTGCATGGAACCCAATTAATGTCTAATAGATGTATGTGTGTGCTGGTAATTTATAAAATGCCCGTAGAAAAATATTATAATGTACCAAAAATTTGATATTAAATAGGTGTATGTGTGTGCTTGTAATATATAAAATGTTCATTAAATATTTTTATAATCGGGCAAAAATTCGATCTAAAGTTTTTAAATTAAAACTTGAATGAATTTTAGTCTTTCTGAATTCTAAATTCAATATTTAAAATTTTGTGTTTTTGTGTTAAAACACAAGAATAAATTATTTTATTTATTATTCTTGTGTTTTATTCTCTTATTAAAATTTTGTGTTTTATTCTTTTATGGTTACGATATATCTCAAAAATACAAAGCGTTTAAATATTTTAATTTGTAATATGATCTTGGTTCAAAACGTATTAATCAGCGCCGAATTTGGGATTAATTTCCTCATAAATGACTGAACTCCTTCATTGGAAAATAATTTTTTTTCTTTCTAAAAAATCGATTCTAATTTCGCTACTGTATTAAAAAGCAACACAAAAGTGAAAAAAATAAAATAAAAAAGTTTCTTAAATGTTCATTAGAATTCTTATACAGTGAGAATATTACTATAATCATTTCTAATTCAGTTTTTTATTTAGTTGTTCTTAATGCAGAAGATTTATAAGTAAATTTTAACAAATTATTATAGTTAAAATTATATATCTAACTGTTAAACTGAAAATATTTATAAAATAACTTTTGGAATTTTAATAAGGCATAAAATTTGGTTTTTAACTTCCGAATCGATTGTGGGATCATTAAATGGCATATTAGCATGAAAACACTGTTTGGGGAAAATATTAGCTTGGGTCGAATCGATAATACTGAAAAATATTTAGATTATGAAAAATTAAAAAATGACATTAATATATTCTCCGAGAAAAATATCGATTTCGATGCTGCAATTTTCGCAGTGTTCGCTTGAAAATGTGTTGAATAATTAAATGAAAAAGTAACACGAATACATTTTCAGGTTTAGAAATATTCTCGATATTGAAACTTCCGAACTGATTGATTGCTCGAAAACGCCTTGATTATAAAATAAAAAAAAATAATCACATGAGTCTATTTTCTGGTGGGAAAAGGTCATTCTAGTTGGTAAAATTTTCGAACTGATTGCTTGAAAATATTTAGATAACCAAATGAAGAAGAGAATAACATGAATATAGTTTCAAAAGAAAATGTCAGTCACATTGCTTTTAAATAAATAAAAAATTGATATCAGTTGATAATATTTAGAGATTTATCACTTGTGTATTTTATTTTTTATTGGTAAATATAGAAGAAATATTAGTGTGAAAAAGGATAAGATAATCAGAACGAGAATTGTTCTGATTTTGTGTAAATGTGTTCTTCATGAAAAATAATATTTTCGATGCTAAAACTTCCGAACTGATTGCTTAAAAATATCTAGATTGCGAAATGAAGTACAGAAAATAACATGAATACACTCTCAGTCGAAAATGTCAGTCACATTGCTTTTAAATAAAATTTTTGATATCAGTTGATAATATTATTACCTGTGTATGTTATTTTTTATCGAAAATATAGAAGAAATATTAGTGTGAAAAGCCTAAGATAATCAGAACGAGAATTGTTCTGATTTTGTGTGTATGTGTCCTTAATCGAAAATAAAATTTTCGATGCTAAAACTTCCGAATTAATTGCTTGAAAATATTTAGATTACGAAATGAAGAAAATAAAGATAACATGAATGCACTCTCAGTAGAAAATATCAGTCACGTGGTTTTAATTGAAATTTGGATATCAGTTGATGATAATATTTACTTACATTCCACCTATGCAATATTATTTTTTACTACAAAACATAAAAGAGATGTTACTGTAGAGACAAACGCATGAGATAATCGGAAAAAGAATTCTCCTAATTTTTTTTTCTTTTTGATTCCATGAATAAAAATATTTTTACACGGCATTAACTAATTGCTCCTCAATTACGATTCCGAAAGTGTAATTTTATGCCTGGGGATCCACACCAATCCCGTTACATACGTCAGTAGTTTGCTGCTCTGGTCCTTCAGTGGACAGTGTTCGAGGGGCAGAAAATGAAGACACATAAAAGTCTGAAGATCCAGGTAGTAAATATTATCCAAAGGCACGTTTGCCTTCAGGCACAGACACCTGCGTAGTCTTAAAATCCCACTAAACTGTCGCTTTTATACAGCCATTAGAACAGTGCTTAGTATGTTTTTATTGTGGAAAAAAAGGAACAAATTCGGTTTTTACCTGGGTGACAGCCATTTATGGTCATTGTTTTAAGGAAAACCTCCATTTTCAACTTTTTGGGATTTCAGCTCTTAATTTATTTAACAGATTTGACCACATCTCTTTTTTATTTAATAATGCATTCATTTTTCGTAACAAAGTTCAAAAATAACTGAAGCAAACTCAAAATAATAACAATAACAAATAATAAGCATAAGAAATTTCCTATTAATTACATTTTTAAAAAATTCTGAATAAGAAAACGCCGTTAAAAATAAGAAAACGCCGTTAAAAAATAAGAAAACGCCGTTAAAAAATAAAACGCCATTCTTATTATTAAATCTGTTCTATAATTTCTGTTAATTTCTTCTTATTTTTATTCAGTTACTTAAATTCTTTTAATAAAATTATAAAGAGCTAACAAATGAAAGAGACAACTTAAATTCATTGAATAAAATTATAAATTAATTCCTCTAGATGATTTCATTATAGTTAGCTCTAATTATAAAATAAAACAAATGTAACTTTACTGTTAACATTCTTACTAAAGATACGTTATTTGTATTTTATTGTCTTTGAAATGTATTAAATTAAATTTACCTTCAATTGTGAAACATTTATTTAATATTGGAGTTTTTATTGGTACTAAAGTTGAATATTTGTCCTTACATATTAAAAAGTAAAAAAAAGCATATGTAAAGTAAAAGTAAAAAAAAGCATAAAAAACACACAGGCGTACATATGATTAGTCTTCCAAACATTATTAATCATAGTGTGCAATTGATTCTTAACATTCAGATAAATTTTCCAATATATATGAGATAATGGCCTTTAGTAGTATGATTCGATCTAACATATTTTTTCTTTAATTTTTAAATTCTTTTTTATTTAAAATGCATCCATTTTTCATATCAATGTTGAAAAATAACTGAAACAAACTCAAAATAATAACAACAACAAATAATAAGCATAAAAATTTTTCCATTATTTTTTTTAAATTCTGAATAAGAAAACACCGTTAAAAAAATAAGAAAACGCCGTTCTTATTATTGAATTTGGTCTATAATTTCTGTTAATTTTTTCTTATTTTTACTCATTTACTGCTAAATAAATAACAGCTGAATATGCCGAAATAATCTTTTTAGTTATTTTTACTTCTTCAAATGCAGTATAAATATCGTCTGAGGAATGAATGAACTTTAATAGTCATTTTTATTCTTTCTTCAATTATAAATTAATATCGTTTTTTATTCCTTTAATTCTTTTAAATGATGAAAAAATAACATTTGAATAAGGAATAAGTTTTATTAATTATTTTTGTTCCTTTTTTAATAAATTAATACCGTTTTCTCATTCTTTTAATTTTCTTAAATGACGAATAAATATTGTCTGATAACTGGCTACGATTTTTCTAGTTTTTTTTATTCCTTTTATGATAAATACAAATGAATTATTTATCATAAATTATGCTGACTGAATAAAAGAAACAGAATATTTATCATTAAAATACGGATTAACAAAAACAAGTTCTGTGGGTCAAAAATGGATACCACAATACTTATTCAGATCGTCTTTTAATTCCACACGAAGAGCATTTAATTCGGGTGGACTGAATTTCCCTTCCCCTTTCTTAACTGGCCCAGCTTTATCTTTATTGCTGCGAAATTACACTAATGCCCTTCTTTAGATGCGTAAAATTCTTCTGACTAATTGAAGTGTCATATTATTAAGTCCTTTCACCGCTCACTTTGCTAAGTATGAGCACTCTATTCATAAGAAGATTTTCCCAAGCCGACAGACAGATTCACACAGAGGTCTCGAAGCCTTATTTTAGTGAGATGTTGTACACCAGACGCTGTGATTGAGGTGCCGCTATCGCTTGAGAAAATCTTAATGTTTTTACAGTTGTGCAAAATATCTTAAGTAGTCTAAGTTTTATTTGTTCTCCGATAAGTTTTTGTCAATTCTGTTTTTTTAATTCCAAAGTGTAATGAATTGTCAGTCATAAAAAAGACACAGCATAGATTTTCTAAATTCTTCTTATCAATAAAGTAGAAAGCTTGCAGATTTCCATCTTGTTCTGTAATGTATTACATATATTTAGATTCAAGAAACAGATTTGTTTGCTAACACTTTCCTTTGATGTCTTTATTAAAAGGGATCGAGACCTCACAGGCCGAACCGACCTGAGAAAACCTTGCCCGGTGTTTGAACGAGATTGCATCAAATTAACGAAGGATTGAATCTGGCTGGGAAAGCCTGGAGGTACCATGAAATGGTCAAATAAAATCCTTTTAGCAAAATCTTCTTAAATTAGGAATCAAAACAGAAGGAGAGGTGAGATCAGACATTTGACAAAGTTTTAGAAACCATTTTTTCTTGCAGATTTTTTGATATCGATAGCGTTATATGAATACAGACAGTCACATTTGAATTGTTATTAATATATTAGTAACTCTCTGAATATATGTATTCATTACAATTAGATAGGCGTTTTTGAATTTTATATATACTGGAATGTTTTTTCTTTGTTCTTTTATTACATAATTTTACTTTTATACTTTTTTACATAATTTTTTAATCATTCTATTTTTATTAGAATATATTTATTGTCAATAACACAGTTACTTGTAGTAATGTCCATCCATATATCTATCAAACACGATAAGATATATAGGATTTTTTTTAAAAACTGTTTATTTATTTAAAAAAATGATGAATAAAAATCATTTGAGAATTTAGCCTAACTTCATATATCACTTTAATTTATGAAATGATGATCATGTTCCATTTTTCTTTTAATCTTTAGAACATATTTCATCTACTTATTTAATTTTATTACCTTAGTAACTTAGAAATGAAAAATTGTTTGAAAATGTTTTCATGGCAATAACTTTCAGTACAAAATACTTTAGAAGACAAGAACTTTATTTTGTTGTTGTTTTTTTGTTTATCGCAGTTCAGAACGTTTCATTTAAGCACCAATTAATAATTCCAGAAATTCTCTCATTTACTTTAACATTAAATTTCATGTATTTTAATAGTTTGAAATGAATTAAATAATTGTTATGGCTTAAAGACACAAATGAATTCTCTAATTCTATTTGCATGCATTAATTCTGCAGATGGTTATATAATCTGCAAATGAATATATTAATTATGTTCTTTAACTTCGAAATGGAGCATTAATTAAACTAACACATATGGAAAGATTTATATCCTTTTCTATTTTAATTGGAACGTCTAATATCTTATTTTTATTTCTTGAGTGAAATTAATTTGTATGTTTTTTTTAAATATCTGCTGTATCAGAAAGGAAGAAAAAAAATATTCTGCTATTGCATTCCAAAAATCGCTTTCTGCATAAAATTGTCAAATATTAATTGCCTCATTAAGGGATATTGCATATTATAATCACACTGAATTAACTGAAAGGAATTTAGGTATATCATTTCACAAGAGAATGTCTTACAAATTAATAATATGTTCATATTCTTTCACTGTTTAATTATATGACTTTGTTCCTAACTTTCGTCCTTTTGTTTTTCTCCAACAACATTTGGCAAAGTTGTAATGCCTTAATAAGATGCTGACTCGCATTATATTTCATTTCCTAACGATTTCATACTCAGGTTGATGATTCGAATTAGTCATGACGTTAGGAACCAATTAATGAACGGGAGATAAAAGAAATCCAGAAATGTTTTCAAAGGCAAAACAGAAGCAATGAAATCTCAATTGTGCTTTTCAGATTTGATTAAAATCTCGCCTCCACGGGGAACCAGTTCTTTTCTTTTTCCTCCTGCTGATTTGATTTACCGTGCCAGCAACCAAATAATCCTCCACGGTTGACACTAAGTCCCTGTCTTTGTCTTCCAAATGCTCATTCGCGAATGACACGACGGTTTTTCGTCTAGCATGATACTATCTGTCCCTAATATAAGCTCCTCCTAATGAACCCCATATTTATGAGACTCCCCAAAAACGTCATTTTTCACTCTTTTCGTAACATATGCCTGATAAGATGGTGGAACAAGAATCAGAATGATGTCTCCTGACGTCGCTTTGTGTCTCCTTGCTCACGGGTGAAATATTTTCCTTACAATTGCTCACAACAAGAATGCCTAGCGCTCGAGAAATTGATTGTGACTGCTGAAATCGACTCCATTGATTCCATTCGACATTCGAAAGGAGGGTGTTCTCAAGGTATTTAAGCATCAAAAAGAATCACTCTTGTGGGTTGGTACAGCCAGTTATCTGATTGTTTCTGATCCGGATCTAGTTTTAAGTGGCATTCTTATGTTAACTATCTGTAAGATCTGCAAATACCCATCATCGATTTTTTTTAGAATGTTTTCATTTCTTATTTGTCCAACCATGTACAAACAAGTCGACTCATGATCTTTTAATGTAGAGAAACGAATTCATCACCTGATACTCGGCATATTTTTGCTTTGTTTTGTGTCGTTAAAAGAGCAACTGTTTCCGTATGCATATGCTTCAGATAATTCATCAAGGTTCTTATCTTTCTTCTAGCATTCGAATTCATTAGACTTGTGATTTCACACGTTAGAAGAATACGAATATTCTTAAAAATTCTTCTTAAAGGATTTTGAAGAATATTTTATTATTAATTTTTTTTGTAACCATTAATGTTTTTACTTGATTATAACTCGAATTTTTTTGTTATATATATATGTGTGTGTGTTTGTATACAGAAAATCTTTTACCGAAATTTTACTTGTTATGACATTAAAAACTAAGCAACATTAGTAGACTTATGAATATTATTCCTATGTTTTTTATCAAAATAAATTGCTTATCAAAATTACGCTGTTTAACATTAGAAGCGAGATTTAACATAATAGAATTATACACATTCTTGGAAAAATCTTCGTTAAAATTTTATCATCATTAAATTTTTTACTTGTTTAAATCATTCGCGATTATTTTGATTTTATTTATAATCCATAATAGAAAAACAAATTTATATACCTGAAATCATTGGAGACAGAATTATTAACTTTATAAATGGAGCATTTTAGAAAAAGAGTAACTGCTTAAAGTCAATTATATTTCAGATTTATTTTATTTTCAAACTGTTACTTCTACTTATTGCACTTTTACGTCAAAACAATAATTACCAAATAATAAATAATAACAACTATAATAATAAATAGGAGCTACCATTGAAAAACCTTTTTTTCTTTTCCTGTATCTGTAGCAAAATAATAAAATAAAAAAATACACATAATTCATTCTTTTTTGTCTTTAATTTTTATTTAAATTTTATGTTTTAAAAAGAAGAAATCAAGTATTTCGAAGATGATAGATAAAAGTTTTCGCTTTTTCACAAACAATGCAATCATGTACATGAATATCGTCGTCCTTTCACAAATAATATATGTATATAAACTTTGAATTTCATTACGAACAACAGTGCTGAAGTAGACAACATAACCAGAACACATTAATAAATTCTGAAAGAATAGTTAAAAGCAGACAATTCTCAAAAGCTGCGTAATTTCCAGCTGAAACAGGATAGTTTAATTCAAACTCGGATATATATGGAACAATTCGCAAATTAGAAATACATCAAAAAACAGGAATTTCCCTTGACACGCAAATGATTCTGGTTGCACTAATTCTAACATAGAAACAAGCAGGTCTGATAGAAATAAGAATCACAAAAAATGTAGATATCGGCATGAAAAAAAAATAATTAACATTTCTAATACCAGATGTTTTTCCTTCTGAACCTGCTGTTTTGTATAACAGACACATACTTCCGGGTCAGTTTTTTCCATTTATAAACAAGCATTTTAACAATAAAATCATCCCTCGCCAACCTTTCACTTTATAATTATTTATTTTTATTTCTGATAAGCTTTTATTTTCTTTTACTGGCACCATTTTTATTAGCTTTTGATTAATTGACGTGTATCTGTCAAAAGAACAACATTCAGAAATGCGAAGCTCTTCATATACTTTTGTCCATATCTTCCCCCCCTCCACCTTTCTTCAGAACAACACATAAGAATCGCGCTGTCAAATGAACAATCTACGAAACGGATTTTCCATTTTTGTTTACACTTCCATTTCGAATAAGACGTTTCAATCTTTCAAAATCGTTCTTTTTAAGAATGCTGAGTATTCCAGATTTTTACATTTGACGTTGATGTAGGGGTCTGTAGTTTGACGTGGGCACTTCTAGTAAATTAATAATAAAAAAATAGAGAATTATGTTTTTATTGATCGTCGCTATTTCTTTTTTGATGAAAAATTTAGAATTTTGAATTGCATTGCGAAATGAAACTATTATTTTTCTCAATCATTATTCTCCAAAAAGTAAATTATTCGGAGGTTGCATTCAAAAATTAAAACATGTCATGTGAAAACGGGAATAAGAGTCCAAATGTTGATATTTTTTTCCACACTGTGTTATTATATAAATGGATAATGTTAGCTTATAAAAAGCGGAAATCTGGTACTTAATGATGTAACTGGACACAGAAATATTTGTTAATTTGATAAAGATAATAAATCCCGGTTTTGTCTCCTTTTTCGAGAGACACAGAATGTTCAGCAACATGACTATAGCTGCTGCCTCCAATAATTATTAGTAATTCTGTTAGCTATTCTGTTTTTTTTTTAAATCACTTCAAGTTTTGCAATTTAACCGTCTTTTGTGTTTATTTACTCTTTGATGTTATAATTTATAAACAGCTTTTAATTTATTTGTTAATCTTCTGTAGATATTTTTTAAAAAGATTGGCTTTTTTTCTGTTGCGATATCATGTTCATTGTTGAATTCTATGGATATTTCTCAGCGAATGTGTTTAGTGTTTTGATTAGTGTATGCTGTTTTGCATGTTTTTTTTTGCTATAGCAATAAAAAAAATTGAATAAAGTTTGAATACCTTATTATCAATTGAAATTAAAATTCAGTATATAATTATAGTTTTAATCACAAGATCTCACACCAAATTTAATATTTTCGTGTCTAGGAATTATCACCGAAAAGTCCTGCGAAGGATTTAGTTCAAAATTTGATACGATCTAAACTTGGATGTTAAAACTATGCATCAAATTTCATTCATCTAAGTGGTTACTTTTACATGCATGAGAAAAAGCAGACCTATAGAGGGTCAAATATTTTAATGATTTGGTTCGAAATACACTTCCGGTCCTGAATTTGAGAGCCAAATTTTAAGTTCTATAGCTATAATTTTGATGTGTGCTTGCGCAACCAAACAAGTAAACTTCCTCAAAATAGTTTTGGCTCACAATTTGTAAGAAATCTGGAAATATATTCTAAACATCAAATACCAAATATCATTATTCTAGATTAAAGCATGTTTTACATCATGCTCGCAGATAGAAAATTTCCAAACATTGTTTTTCCGACTCCGTGAGGTTTGAAACACGGGCATTCGACAAGATCAAAAGAACTTTTTTTTTCATGATTACATTATGTATTTTTTTTTTTCATCCTAAATGTGAAAAAGAACAAAACAATTCTGTCAGAAATAGAAAGTTATAAAGCTCAAAAAAATAAAATCCACCTGAAAATACTTACTTCAATCCAAAATCCTCTTCTAAATTATTGATAATTTTTTAAATAATTTAAAACAACATTAAATATAAAAAGTCAAAATGAAATCTACCATCACAAATTTCAAGTGTGAGAACCTTATTATTTTATAGTCGTTATTTGTCTTAACTTATTTAGGTCATTAACCATATTTAACCGGTATGTCATAGTTCTACGCCGATCTTTTAAAAACGAGTCAGATATCAAAGAAGAATACTTAATAATAAAGCAAAACTGGCAAAAACAGGTCACCATATTAAAAACATATCTGCTTTCAATGAAGCATACATAGTAATAAAGCAATACTGGTAACAGCAGGTAAAAAAATATATGCAATTAAAAGAGGCTGATGAATATTACTTTATTCACCGCCTACGCGAATTTGTGGTTCAATTATTCAAAAACCCTTAACCAAAAAAAAAAATCATGTTTCACGTAATAAAAAAAATATCATGGAAAAAATCCTTTTAAGAATTTAGTAAGATCATATAACATCTTTTTTTTCTTTTTTTGTAAACACAAGTGTATATCATGCTTAGTGAAATTTAACTTTGATATTCATCAGTATAAATGTGTGTGTTTATGTGCTTGTGCATGCAAGCGCGCAGTGAGTGTGTGTGCATGTGTGAAACTGTTGTCAATTAATTTGAAATACTCAGTTCTGAAATATGAATAATTAGCTCTCTAAACTGTGATATCTAGTTCTAAAAATAATCAAGCGCTTCTTTCCAACGAAAGTTTTTTCTTCGATTTCAATATACAGATTGAAGGCTTCTTATCAAAATGTTATTTAATCATATCTAAAAGATACAGGATTAGTTTTTGTTTCTGATTTAGAGAAAAAATGGACTCGTGCTGTAAAAATTAAACAGGAACATATTTTAGATTTCTTGCTTTGCTTGTTAATCAATAAATCAAATTACATAAGAAAAAATTTAAAGTCGAATAAAATCTTTTAGAATCTTTTTTTTAATTTATTGAATAGCATGATAGCATTCCATGAACTGTTCTCTTTGCTAACGGTTCATTGTTAACAAGAGTACTTCAGTTCTTAAATTAAATGACTAAGATACATTGTCTAGCCAAGAAATTTATCAGCTAGTTCAGAAATCATTACGATTTCTTCTTCATACCACAATTTAAATTCAGTAATAAATTTTTAAATTTCAAAATATAAAGAACTCGGGAAGAGAAATTATATGCAAATATAAATGATTTTTTTTCATAAATAAAATCTTAATTTTGGTTCATAAAATCGTTGCTAGTATTCGATTAAATTTTAAAACTTGTTGCGAATTTGAATATTAATTTTATATTCAAAACTTTTCTAATTTATAATATTCTAAATTATATTGGATTATTACTTCATGGCAATTTTCATTTTAAAATAATTTCACAACCATCCCTAAATACATAATTGTCTTTATTATCACTCAAAGCTATTTCTTACCTGTTTTCTCCTAATAATTACGATTACAATTTTAAATCCATTTTGAACTGCTCATTTATTTTAAAATTTAATTTTCTTTTATTGTTTTTCATTATCTTGATTCTTAAAAAATTCTTTAATGATTAAATTACATGCTTTTAAAACTTAAATTTATCAAAGACATAATATTTTGTAAATGCTTAATTCCCCATACATAATCCATTAATTTCTACAAGACTTTTACCAAATGTCTTCTAAAAGCCACAGATTCATCATGTTTATTGAATCCAACCAACCATGCAAGATGCCTCAATCATTCATAATTGAGTTCTGAAATGATTGGTGGATGTCCAGCAGACAAGCGCGAATCTCTGACTGAAGGCCGTCTGGCAGATCGAACAAACAACAGCAAATGTCCCTATTCTCTAAATCCCACCCCCGCTCTCTAATTGTCAAAGGAATCCTTCTCCGAAGACGGACAAGGCGCAAATTTGACGAAACAGATCTCAACCCGGTCTGTTCCGCCATGCATATAATCATTCCATTTCCCCAATGGACCACACGTTAGAGGAAGATGGTTTTTTATTTTTTGGCTTGTAAGTGCGTACCAGGAATTAATTGCGAGTAACACCTGTGGATTGCCGTTCTTTTACCTCGGTCAAGAGACAGAGCAGCAAAAAGGAACTCTTAAGTGAAAGAGTACAGGCGGACAGACTCCGAAGGCGGGCAAGTGACAGCATGATTAGAGGTTGCGGCTCTACGTCTTCATTGGCTCCGGTAAATAGGAGGCCGCTACTGCGTAATTATGAGGTCCAGGGCGCGAAAGGCCTAGCCGAGGTGTGAGGTCGGGCCGCATTCCGACAAGCAGGGTGGTCGGAGAACGATTTCTCTCTCAATACATCTTTCCGTTCTGGTTTTCGATCCCTATGCAAAGTCCCTACTCGGGCTATATATTTTTTTGTTCTTTTTTTCCCCCATCTCGTCATTGATAAGGAATTATTTAAGACGGGATGCAGAAACCACTTTTATTCTTGAATGGGCCTGATAGTCATTATTTACCAGTTGAAGTTGGTCGGGATGAATAAAAAATAATGTAGAGGGGGGAAAACCCCAAGTCAATAAAATATCCTTTGTTCTTAAGACTGCATTCTTATCATTAGTTAGAAGAAGCAAAACGGGAAAACAAATCATTTATTGACTTGGATGACATTAAATGTTGTTGATAGAGAACTAAATCCCCAGCAGATTAGATGACATTCAATATTACTAGAAGAGAACGAAATCCTCGGCGAATTGGGAGGCATTACATATTGTTAATAGAGAATTAAATCCCCAGCCATTGGAATGGCATTGCATATTGTTGGCAAAAAACTAAATCCTAAGCCATTTGGATGACATTGCATATTGTTGGTAGAGAACTAAATCCCCAGCCATTGGAATGACATTACATATTGTTGATAGAGAACAAAATACCAAGCAACTGGAATGACATTGCATATTGCTAGTAGAGAACTAAATACCAAGCAATTTGGATGGCGTTATATATTGTTGAGCCATTTGGATGACATTACATACTGTTGATAGAGAACTAAATCCCCAGTAATTTAAATGACATTACATATTGTTGATACAGAACTAAATTCCCAGGACGACATTAAATATTTTTGGTAGCGAACTAAATCTCCTTTATTTCCTCAGCTAAAAACAGTGTAAAACTTTTTATGAAGACCATTAAAAAGGCTCTGCTATCAATATTACTAATATATATATTTATTTTAATCAACTTTTTATGAAAAATTCTCATTTGTAATTCTTTATTCTAAACAGTATGGATTGTTATTATTGTTATTTTTTGCCGTTGAATTCCCCGTCAAGTGCCTCCAGCAATATGACATAAATACCACAAGAATAAAGTCATCAGTATATATAACTTTGCATCGTCGTCTGAATAAAATATCCCCGCCTTTCGTTCTAAGACGTTATAGAATGCCACTGACTCGGTTGCTTATTCTTTGTGTTTAAACTGGCTAATAGATTGAAATATTAGTAAGCCCAAGCATGAATAAAAAGCAAAGATCAATTAGCTGAAGTATGCAATTTATTGTTTTTTGCTGATTCCTGACATTCTTCCTTCATGTTCCACGGTTATTGCTTAAAGAAAGGTTAAGCTTACGTATGTTTTCCCACCTTTTTAAAAATTGTTTTAGGGATTTATTTTGATTTAAGTATTTTTGAAAAGGAATTTGGAAGATTATGAATGATTGTCAAATCTTATTATATGTTAATATCTAAATTGTGCAGCAAATTATGTTTTTTTTTTCTTCCTCTAAAGTACAATGTGGATGAAAATTTTCACTACAGCCTTTGAAATTAATATACGACAATTGGATCTTAAATATTTTTAACATTGTCTTGCAACATAACCACCCTCCAAATTATGTGCGTATGATTTTTTTTAATTTTTTGTTAATTGTTTGTTTTCTATAGAATGTTAAAAAATGCAAGCATATAAAATGCATCAGGTGCACATTTTTTTTTGATTATTTACTCAGAGTTATTTATTTTCTAAAATTATCTTTAAATCATAAAACAATTTAATTATTATAATTTTGATTATTGTTCTATAAAATTGTACGCATTTAATTAATTAATTATTCTGAATTAAAATTTTATGTTAAAAAATCTATTTCACCGCTATTTTTAATTCAAAATATTTCATTTTAAACTAAAAATGCAGGTTAACTCTGATCTATGCACAAATTTAGACTCGGAATTTATAAATTGACAAATGTAATTTATTAAAATTTTTGAATAAATATAATCTATATTGTGGTCCAGACAGCTATAAAATATACCAGTTCTTCTGTATATTGCGGTTAAATCCAATTCTCTGTTAATAACAATTCACTTATTATTTTTTGAGCTATTATTTTTTAAATAAATAAAAATTATTTTTGTTGCTATGATAATTATTATAATATGATGATTTAAAAACATTTTTTGTTAATTCAAATATTTAACTATCAATATTGTTATTTATTAAAAATCACTTTTAGCTTTAAAAATACCGTTTTCTCTGCAACTAATTTTCAATTGAACTTTTGGATAATCTAATTTCTGTTGCTAGCTTTGTAACGTCCAAATTTCACTGTTTATTATTGTTAGTTACAATTACAGTACCTGCAATTGAGCACCATTATTATAATTACATCAAATGCATTGCCGTAATTTCATAAATTGGTTATAATGATTTATAACACAGCTTTTATAGTTCTGGCAATTTGATTTAAACAGTCATATATGCTGACGGTTTTACAGCATTTGGTTTTTCTTTCATATAAGTAGTTTCTTATAAATACACACAAGCCACTTTTTTTTCTGATATAAGAATACGAATTGTGCATTTTTTAAGAACCGAATTTATTCAAATTAAAATCTTTATTTAAATTTTGGAGCATTATTTTAGAAACTTTCCATATTAATTACCAGATAATTTAGTATTATGCTATTTCATAATTTAAAAAAAATATGGGGCTTTATAATTTAAACATCGTTTTATTTTATAATTAAATATTATTTAGATTATACTAAAAAATTACCATTTATTTGTTTATTTACTATTTTGTTTAATCTTACATTTAAATTTTAATAGTACACTTTTTTATAGCCTATACTGAACACAACTCTGTTGAAAATGATTAGGAATTAAATTATCACCGTGAAAATCTTACCACTTGAAATTACTTGCAATAAGTTACTTACTTATAAAGTTACTCTTGAAGCTATTATTATTGCTATTATAAATGATATTAAAACATATTTATTTTTAAAAGTCAAGGAAGTGGATGGGTGCCTAGAGGCTTCTATTGCCTAAAGCCATAAAAGGTTGTCCCAGCAGATTTCCATGTATTTTAAGGTAACCGACTACGTTCGGAGCAGAAATTTTGAAAAATTGGATTTTTTAGAAACTATTTTTGGTTTTTAGATGTATTGTCAATAATAAACACAATAAATACAAAAACAATTATTTCAAAATATAATATATTTTGAGGAAGGGGGAAATTTGTAATAAATTTTAATGAAATTGAACCAAAATGGTTTACACTCTACACAAAATTGTAATAAAGATTTTTTTTGCACACAATTTATAGAATACAATAATGAAGGAAATGAAGCAAAAGCTCAGAAAAATTTTGAGATGCAAAGAAATTATGCGTAAAAATATACGTATATATGCATTTTTTACCATAAATTCGCAACTTAATTGTTCTAAAAACACCTATAAAGGAAAATGTTGTTCGCCAATAATAAAACTTTTGGTTCATTTCATTACCCATATTATTTAAAACACACGCTGAAATGTTTACGTAAATATTTTTATTAGTTTTTGAGACATCAAGTTAATGCTGAAATTTTTTTATGAAAGTTAAAGTTTTGAGAAAATTGAAGTTAAAACAAATTTTAGTTGAAAAATATGTGACCCTGCATGTTAGGTCAGACCTTCCCTTTTTTATAAAAGATAAACTGTTTGGGGAAGATAATAGGCTGAACTATAAGAAATAATCAGAATTAAAAAAAAAATCGCCTATGTGGTTGATAATCAGTGTTTTAAACGTAGTCGGATACCTTAAGCCATCTAATTTCCCCACTTAATCTATTGATGGCGGGGAAAATTTCCCCTTCGATTAGGGATGAAAATCCCTCACAGAGGAAAGGGGAGTTTTCCTAAACATCCGTATACCTTCATGAATCGCTCGTGCAATTCACGTGTAATTCATCTTAAGAGCCCACGCAGGTAGCTTAGCTCCGGGGGCTGACAAAAACGACGCCCCCCTCCCCACCTTTCTATCCACTGATTTTCCGATTCACGCGGCCAAATTGACCGTGAAGAAAATGCAAGGGCCAAACGGCCCTACGGAGACAGCTAACTAAATTAAAGCTGAGGGTCCTTTTCTTTTTTTGGACCTTTTACACTTTTCTTTTTTTCTTTCTGGTGCTTCTTTTGAACAGAAAGGGGGGGGGGGGAATAACATTTCTTTTCTTTTCTTTCTCTCCCAGTAGGGTAATAGAAAAAAAGAAATCGTTAAAGTATGGGGTTCCGAGTTAAAAGCATTTCTTGAGATAAACATGCTCTTAGTTTTTTTTCTTTTTTTGCTGTACTCTACTTTTTTTTTGAGCATTGGAAATAAGAAAAGGGGGAATAATGGATGACGCGTGAGTTGTGTAATGTTTTATCACTTTTATTTTTTCCTCCCCCCTACCTAGCCAAAGAAAGCTGCTGGTGTATGATTCTGATTTATTATTAGACGAGTGTAATTGTTGTCGAGATCTGTTGGATTTCGTTTCCATCGATCGTAATTTTATCGATGGAAAGTGTTGATGACATGTATACGAGGTGATGTAGGAAGAAAAAAATGACATGCCCTCCTGAAATCCACTCATACTTGATTAACTCGAAACTCGGTGGAACCACAGTAAAAATTTAGCTTTTTGCAAATTTGTATTGAAAAAATCCGCAGTGCTGATGACATGTATACGAGGTGATGCATGAAAGAAAATGAAATGCCCTCCTCAAATCCACTCATACTTGATTAACGATGGAACCACAGTAAAAATTTAGGTTTTACAAATTTGTATTTTTAAAAAACGCCATTTAAATCGAATGCAGTAGTATCGAAAACTATTTTCTAAGTTAAAAACGGAAGTAAAAATATTCTAATATTTACTGGTTAAGATAATCAGGTTTATTTAATAAACAGATAATACATAACTTTAATATAAAGAGCAGTAAAATGAAAACGAGACATACTATATAATATCCCAGAAGCTGATAACGTAGGAATGTTCGTGAATAAAAAGGTCTTCTATTGGGAGTCAGGAAAGTACAGAGTGAATGTTCATTCTCTCATTTGTCTGTTAGATGTTCTTGAAATAAAGTCAGTGAGTCATATGAGCGTCCGACTTCGGTTACTATGGAAACCAGGGAAGGGAAACAACGTGCTGTAGTTTACTTTTTTGTTCTACCTATAGGAGAGGTTGATGTTAAATTGAATTGCCTCCGTATAGGTCATATTCGTTTCACTCACAGTCATCTGATTTTTGGCGATAGATCACCACTTTGTCCCACAAGTCATGTGAATTTTAATGTGAGGCACATCATTGTTGAATGTCCTTCTTTTGATCATCATCGTTATTCCCATTTTAAGTCAAATTATCTTAATCTTTGATTGATGAGAAACACCATCCAAATGTTTTTAAAGTGTTAAAATCAATTGGGATATTGATGAGTATTTCACTTTTTTTCTTTTTTCTTGGTTGACATTTGCTGATCGTATGCGTCTTGTGTTTTAAAACCTGTATCGTTTTTTATTTAAATGGTTTCTACGTTTTTCCTTTAATCGAACAAATGTCTGACGCAGCTTAGTCAAGAATGGCTCTTGTACCAATAAATCACAAAAACCAACCGACCAACCTTTTGTTGCAGAAGGATTATCAGGGTGAATAAAAGTGCATTTTATGGGGAATCAGGAAAATACAAAGTGAATGCTCACAGCTTGGTCATTTGTCTGTTAGATGTGCTTGAAATAAAATTAGTGAGTCGTGTGTGCGTTCGACTATGTCACTACGGAGACCATGGAAGGGGAACAACATACTGTAGAGTGCTTCGTTGTAGAAAAATTATCAAGAAGTGAAACTAATGACCCTATGTCTGCTATGAATTACGAATAAGCATGTTACATGTGTGTACGTTTAAATGAAATAAATGCTATCGGAAAATCCCTTACACATGCTCCATACAGTCCAGATATCTTTCCTTGCCATTTCTATATTTTTGAAGATTGGAAGAAAGGTATGCAATGTTCTACATTCATAAAATTCCCCATCTTCTTTATTGAAGTTTTGTAACTGAAAGTATAAGTCCAGATGCAATATTTTGACGAAGAAGTGCATAACTTGGTACAATCATCATTCCGTAAACAACCGTAAATTTTTTTCCAAGAATTATAGACTATCTTGTCTTATTGTGGGATAAATTTATTAATAGTTATAGTGATTACTTTTGAAATAAAAAATAGTTTATTTGCTTTATTTTCATCTGTCTCGTTTTCATTTGATGACCCTTATAAGTTCTGTCGGATAACTTTAAGTAACTAAAAACACACACACACAATGAACAATGCAGAGCATTCTGTATTTATAATAAGGATGAATTTTCTATGTATGTTTATGATCTACCAGCCAGATCTTTGACGTAAGACCACCAAATGTGGCCCAGATCTAATTTGGAGGGTGGTAATGTGCACCATGGATCATTTTCTTTTTGACATTTGAATTAGAATTTTAATTAACAAAAAAATAACGTAGATTTTGATGTGTTTTCGTGATAACATGAAAAATTTATAAAAATATTTTCTGGCAAAAATTATTTTTGACCTTTTTAAAGTGCGAAAAATTAGTTTTTCTGTATTCACAATTTAGTTGCCATAAAATTTTACATTCTAGATTCCATTAATTTTTAAACATAATTTTAAGTTTTTTTTCCAATAATATTTTTCTTGTTGTGCGTGAAACTAAAATTGGTTTCAATTGTTTCATCAAATATTATAGGGAGTGATTCCTGTCCTTTCTGGAAAATTAATAATTGTGTTTAATATTAAATATTTTTTAAGATTGAGTAAAAAATAAAGCTATGATAAAGCTTAATTTAGACGAACTGGACATAACAGTTCAATTATAGTCACATAACTGGTCTCTGAAAATGTATATACACACTAACAATTAAAACATGCAGATATTTAACTAATTGGTAGATTTTCTACAAAATTTGATACATTCTTGCAATATTTGGTGAGCAAAAAAAAGGCTGAATTTCATTAATCCTTCTCATTGCCTTTTTTATTTATCATGTCCAAATGCACATAGATGAACAAATTTTTTCTCGAACATCAAAAAGATTACTTCGAATTTTTTTTACATTCTGTTAGGATCTTCAACACGTTTCCTTTGTACCACACTAGGAAGAACTCAAACCAGTGTGTTTATTCATATGACACACTTGTTTCTCTTTTTGCCCTTTAGGGCTTCAGTTTCGTATTCTTTAGAAGTAGGTATGGGCAATTTTGACTTGAAATATGAAGATAGTTGCTGACACTCAGGAACAAAGTATACTAGTCTTATCAAGATCGCAATGTAATGCTCTGCTTGATAGATAATGACATTAACAGTCCCAGGTGACCAGTACGTAATCACTCTATCAGGATGGAATAAATCTGTCTATTTGAAGCTAGGTTCCATACCTATTGACAGAGACTCGACTGATAAACAACATTTATGCTTGTAATTAGAGAACATTTCTTAAAATGGTTTGCCACTGGAGACAAGATTTTGATTTTGGATTAAAAAGAAACATCAAATACTCATTTGAATTAAGGATAATAGACCTTCAACTGCCTCGAAATTTGTATTTCACTCTAAAAAAGTTATTTTGTCCATTTGGTACTACTGGAAAAGTGTAATCTAATGTGAGCTCCCTATACAAAGTGAAACTTTCAATTAGGATTCGAGGAATCAGTTGTGTTGTTGATACTTAACACATTAAAGGCGGGGGATCTTGTCGAAAGTATGCTAGGTAACGCGGATCAAATCGTAGTACTACGACTCTCGCCTTTAATGTGTTAAGGCACTTTACAAGCCAGCAGACAGTTATCTGTCAGCGGTATAAGCTGAAATGAGCATCTCTTGTTGTAGTCTCTTGTAGTAGCGCCCACTTAAAGAACGATTTAGCTACTCCATGCTTCATATTCGCTTGCACGACTCCGTTTTACAAGGGGACTCATTCACACACTTCATATATAGAACGTAGAAGAACAACCATGCCAGAACCGGGACTGCCTAGATCATACGGAAGGTATGTTCCCCCTATGCCAGGAATCTGAAGCATGGAAAAGCAGCTATTTTCTGACACCCAAAATATTAAGTGTATTAAATAAAAATATTAAGTTTTATTCATTCTCATTATATTGGAATCTTATTAATTTATATTTAATTGAATTTTCATGAATGATTACTAAAGTGATTTTTCAAAATATTGTTATCATATTAAAATTCTATAAACTGTTATTACATTGAAGTTTCATAAGGAAAATAAAGACGACTCATTCGGCTTAAAATATCTTAATACTTTATATACTGATTTCATTCAGTAATACTTACGTTTTGTTAAAGATTATAATATTATATTGTGAAATATTAACTATTTTTGGTCATCAGGTTCATTAGGGGTATAGTTTATGATTAATTTCATTTAAATATCTTACATATAAGTTGAGGTTCATCGTTCTCTAAAAAAGTAATTTTGAAGCAGTAAACTCACATTACATTGACAGCCTTAACATGTTGTCGCATGTATGTAATATCTTAATACAGTAGAGTGCCATAGTATGATAGGGCCATTAAAAACTTAAGCTTCTAAGCATTTTATTTCTTACTGCCTATTGACTTATCTAGAGATTCCTTATTTTGAATTGCCCAGATAACGGTTAGATATTAAATATAGGTGTTAAACATAATCCTTTTTCTTTAGCTTTCAAAAGTTCATTCTTTGATTTCATCTCTTTCTCTTGTTCTATTTCATTACCAGATGAAACATCACAAACCGTATGACGTCATAATGCATAAGAAACGTAACTATTCAATTCGTGATCGTTTGGTTTTCACGAGGCTGTGACGTCATCTTCTGATTCTTTACTTCAACTACATAGAGGATAAACCGAATTATTCTTCCTTGGCTTTCACTGTTGGAGAAAAACCAAGTGGATAAATATTTGAAGACATAAAGAAAATTATTTGAATTCATTGAAATTTATTTTTACTTGAGTGCCTACTACAGAATAATGCAAAAAATATTTTTCTCGAAATTCAGAAAATACTTACATTTGTAACTATATGGTATTCTTAAAAAATCAGTTTCTAAATTTGAAAATTATATGAAACATTCATTTTGGGGAATAATATTTTCAGGAGATATCCCAAACTCTAAATTCTTGTTTATTTTTAAATATAATTTTAATAAAAATTATATTATTTAAATAAATTAAAATTGCAATATTTAAATTAATAAAAATTATATTATCAAAATTAATTAAAATTATATTATTTAAATTAATAAAAATTGTATTATAAAAATTAATTAAAATTATATAATTAAAATTAATTAAAATTAATTTTTTTTTAAACCTTTGGTGAGGCATTTTTTTACCTACTAATGTATATCTTCTCAAATTTTGTGGTTCTTGAACAAACACAAACATGCATACATTCCTTTTTATTAGTAGTACAAAGGGAGATTTTAACACACCTTCAGAAAAAAACATACTGGAATTTTATGCCTTTCAGCTGCCCCTTTAATTAGTAAGAATTTAGTTTTAGGCTTTAAAATATTTTAAAATAAATTTATTTAATAAAAAAACATTGTAGTACTTTTTTCTTCTTTTATATGTTACAAGTTTCCATAAAACCCACCACATTTTGGAAAGAATAGGCTTTACTAATATAAAAACATTAAATTTTCTTTTCAATTAATATCTAGTCATTAATAATAAATATTTGGTATACATGCCATTTATAATATATAAATTACACGCATACCAAATACATCTATATAATGAAATATTTCTATAAAAACTTGGAAAATTATTTGCCTATTTTTAATATCGCAGCTATTTTTCCTAACGCAATCTAACCTACAATTAATTTTTAAATATTACATCACTTCTTTTCAAAATGTAATATTATTTTTCCATAAGAGTTTTATTGAAAAATAAAGTTATTTCAATCACATTCTTAGATCACATGTAAGCTTTTATGTCATTAAATCAAAATTATGCACTGATTTTAGAAATGTGTGCAAAGATTGCCAATTTTGTTGTGTTTCTTTATAAAAATATTCTTCACACTTATTATATTTAAACATATTATAAATTTTTGAACTGTATAAAGTGTTCTTAAAAAGCATTCCTTAAAACCAACATAATTTTTAATTTTAAATGAATTATTCTTTTATTAAAATCATTGCAATTTTATAATGTCGGCATACTTATAAAACTATTTAATAATTACATATAGAGGTAACTATAAAATAAAATATTTAATGAAATGTGGACGTTTAGACCTTTGAATTTACTCAAAAGTGATCTAGTGGTACTGATTACCCAGAATTTGAATTACATGGCAAAAACGTGATATTTGTTTATACTTTGCTGTTCTTAGAGTTGAAATTGCAGGCAAATAGTACTGTGTTTACATTAAAATAATCATGTAAAATTATACATTATTTAATTACATTTATTTACAAGTAAATTATACTTACATGCAAAATTATATTTAAAATATAATATTATTTTATTAGGTAAAATTGCATTATATTTTATTAAAGTAAACAGATGAAATTATATTTAACAGTAAAACTATATTTTTATTTACAAGAAAATTTATATTTTAATATTAGGATGATAAAATTGTTTTACTACCAGATAAAGAAAAAAAAAATGATATAAAAAAATCAAAATTTTATTTTTTAATATAATTTATTTAACAAGTTGAAGCGGATATTAGTTAATGTCTATAAGAATATATGCTATGTTGTAAAATATTCGATATCATATTCAAAGAATAAAATATCATATTTGGTATTTTTCAATTAAAATCTAAAAATGTCATCAGAGATTTAAAATTATTTGCTAAAAACAATTTTAATCGGAAAGAAAAAAATTGCAGTTAAATGAAAAAATTCATAACTCAATCAATCGATGAATTTTAATTAAAATTTATGTAGCCCTTGTACTTTAACAACTTTCGTTTATATACGTCAAACTAACCAGAAAAGTGTATAAAAGATTGTTTCGTTATCCTTTATGCACGTAAATAAAAGATAATTTCAATTTCTGCAGCAAACTACATTTTTGATAACATCCTTTATTTAATTTTTCATTTATAATACCTAAGTTAATGGTATCAATATAATAATATATTATCATTCGAAGCAATATTAATTCTATTCTTTATTTATTATTTTCTAATCGCTTTACTTTGTTTCAAATATATTCAATGAACTTATTTTATTATCATATGTTATGTAAAATTTTCTAATAAAAATCACTGTGATATTGAAAATGAATGCAAAGATTTTATAATTTTCATTAATCATTGTGACATTTGAAAATAAAAATTTCTTATAACTAAAACTCGTCATATGCATTTGTATATCAACTATGATAAACTAAACACTATACTTTTACACACACACAAAAAAAAACATTAAACATATAGTTTATTCACAAGTTTGAAAAATAAAGTAAATTTCTTCAATTACAACAGAAAAAAAACATAATAATACACTACACAAAAGAACAGTTTTCATAACATTAAAAAGTTCTCTTAGAAAATACATGAAGCTCATTTCAAAGGTACTCTTAAAAGCAAGTATTAAGAGCATTAATAAATTAAATATTGCTGAGAAGTCCTACAAAAATAGCTCTTAATATAATACCCTAACTAATAAAAATGGACACTACTTTCTGATTCTCTTTATACAAGAATCTGCCAGCCACCTTTTTAAAAAGCACAAGACGTACCATATATATATTTTTCAACAATATACAATCTAAATTGCTCTGCAGGCATCCTTGTATGTTTTAGAGTTCGGTACATTCAGCATCAAATCCATACATTCCTCATGAATGAATTGAAATGAATGCATAAGGAAACCTTCTTTTGCAAAAATAATGCAAATCAAAGCATCAAACGAATGCTCTAGAAAAGGAAATCAACTATCCTTGTATTTCAACATTTTTAAATCAAATCAATGCATAAATGAAATTGGAATGCATGTAAGCTCTTCACTAAGGCGTTCTAGAATTATCATATATTTCGCGAATTTCTATCATAAAAAAATTAGGTTACATAAAATTGATATCTGAATTGCTAAAAAAATCACAGCCGATTGCGTGGCTAAAAATGATTTCTTTATTTTTTAGATATGCAAACGAGTTATGGACTGAAAACAATTTTTAATTTTTTAGCGTTGCAAACGATTTGCTGACTGAAAATAATCTAAAATTGCTTAGAGTTGCAAACGATTTCTTGACTGAAAATATTTTATTTTTTGGAGTTGCCAACGATTTCTTGATTGAAAATAATTTTTAATTTCTTTGAATTACAAACAATTTCTTGTATTAAAAAATTAATTTTTAAAAATTGTTCTTTTGATTGAAGAAAAATTCTACCAAAAAAGCTTTTCAATTACTTCAAGGCTGAAAGGTAATTTTCAATTGTATAATGACTCACAAAACCATTCTTTTTTCCATTAGGAATTATCTTTCAGAACACAATAAAAAGTTCTTAAATAATTACATTCATAACATTGGCACAGATGGAAACTGTTGGATTGAAAATAAAACCAGAGTTCTTTTTATCTACAAATCAGTCATAACATAGATATATAGGTGGGATAAATGTGCCCTGCACATGATTGTTTTGGGTTATTTAATATCCATACCAGTTCAGTTGTAAAAAAATTGAAGAAGAGGCTCTTTTCAATTTTTCTTATAATGTAAACGCAAGCAATGATGTAATAGCTTAATCTGAAATTACACCAAAGCACACAATTATAATACATTATTACACAAAAAGAAAATAATCTTCTGCTAAGCTTTGCTAATCATTCATTAGAACAAAGCAGAGAAAAAAGTTTTCTGCAGATCACCAATCAAACTCCAAACTTTGGAATGAAATGTGCGCATAAACAGACGCATCTTTGTTCTGTGATCACAAGCATGAATGAACCAACTTTCTTGCTTTACACGTCCTGCATTCCACCTGGCAACACCAGTGAAAGGTACAGTTACATCGATTCGTTTCTTCACGATATTCAGATTTATATCCTCGACCACAGCACATCAGATCACAGCCGTCAACTCCGATGGACGTTACATTGCAGGTTCGACCCCCTGTTCCACCATGTCCCAGACTGGGGTCAGGAAAGCAAAAGTCTGGTGAATTCTCAAAGTAGACGAGATCTTTCTTGGATGGGGGCTTGTGTTCCGGATGGTAAGGCTTGAGGAGAGCTCTCCTCCTCACGTTCCCTCTGTTGGTGACCAGGACTCGCGAGGCACCGTCGAATCTGTCTTTCAGTCCGTCTCCTACTGCTCGGAAGGGTGGAAGCTGCATCCAACAGGTCTGTACTGTGCAGCTGCCAGACATGCCGTGACACTTACACTGACGGCGCATTCCAGCGATAACGTGCTAAAAGGAAAATCATAAAAATGAATATTATAAAAGATGGCATGGAAAAAAAAGCAATCAAAATCTGAATTAAACAAAAATAGGTAACTTAGCAGGGTTTGAAAGTACTTTTAGAGTAATGGGAATGTATGCATAGAATTCTCAATTAAACCTGAGAAAGATACATGCATGCATGGAATTCTCAATTAAATCTGAGAATAGTTTATGCATGGAATTTTTAATTAAATCTAAGAAAATAGCAATTTCATTTGTTGCATTATATTACTTAAACTTTAAACAGAGAAAGTACTGTAATAGAAGAAAATATTCGTTTAAGAATTGTTATCATATCTTGACAACTATTTGCAATGAACTTTCAGCGTTATGAAAAACTCATATTGGAAATATGCTAAAAATAATTTTTTTAAAAATTGCTACAAAATAAAAATAGTTTTGAAATTTTGAAAAAAATTGTCTATGAAATAAATACATATCAGATGAAAAACGAAAAATTATTCGAGATTTAGAAAAAAATTTACTAAAAAAAAAGAATGAAACAAAAAATTTTTAGATTAAAAATTTATAAAGTGATGCATTCAAATCGTACAGATGGTTTAAGATACATATTATCTATTTATTGAACAAAGAAATAAGACATATTTTTAACAAATTGTAATTATAGTAATTCTACATTTTTAAAAGGTCTTTTTTTTACATTTTGCATTTTGAAACATTAAAACATTAATTATAAAAATTTTACATCAATTATTAAACTCCTTATAACTAAAGAAACTGATTATTTGGTACTTCAAAGTATACTGGGAAATTATAATAATAAATTGAATTAAAAATATGAGTCAGATTTTAATTTATGAAGTTTCTCATCCGAAGAATTTTAAAGATTCGAAAAATATCATATTAAAATATGAAATAGTATTAAAATGTGTTTTATATAAGTAGATTACACAAATATAGATACTTCTAAAGGAATTATCTTTGAAACAAGATTTATGTAATGAAGAAAATGTAAAATAGTTAGGAAATTAAAAATATAAAAGATATTTGATATTTTTTTTTTTTAAATTACATTTTCTATGTACTCAGCTACTAGTACAATAAATATTTTAACTTTTAAACTATCATGTTGTACTGACTTTGCTATATTTTTTATGATGTAAATACCTTAATAATGAAGATAATAAATTGTTCATTATTGTACGCCGTCTCATATACACGTAACCATAATCGTTCTGGTCATAAAACGGTTTGATGGACATGTTATGGGAATTTTATTAAAGAAAAAGCATATTTTAGCAAAATATTTGCATGAGAAAAAAAATTAACTATGCGCAGAATTTGCAAACATATAAAATGAAGCAATTTATGAGGATTTTTAACCCTCAACAACCAAGTTTGGGGAATAATAATAAATAGAAAGATAAAATGCATGAAAACTAATTTTGTGTTCACTTGTTATAATAGCAAAATATATGAAGACGCTGGAAAATAATGGTAAAATTTAATGGTTCAGTTGAAATGTAAAATATTGATAAACTTAAATTGTTCAATTGAAATGGAAAATAATGGTAAACTTTCATGCTTGGTTACAATGGAAAATAATGGTAAAATTTAATGACTCAGTTGAAATGGAAAATAATGGTAAACTTTAATGGTTCAGTTGAAATGGAAAATAATGGTAATATTTAATGGTTCAGTTGAAATAGAAAATAACGGTAAACTTTAATGGTTCAGTTGAAATGGAAAATAATGATAAACTTAAATGGCTCAGTTGAAATGGAAAATAATGGTAAACTTTAATGTTCGGTTGAAATAGAAAATAATGGCAAAATTTAATGACTCAGTTGAAATGGAAAATAATGGTAAACTTTAATGGTTCAGTTGAAATAGAGAATAATAGTAATGGTATGATTAACGGTAACAAAGAAAAACTCTATTTGATTGATAATTTATAAATGCAAAAAAAAAGAAAAGAAAACGAAAAGTTCCCTTTTACTGCGAAACCAATAATTTTTCTCTCTTAAAAATACTATTGATATAAAATCAAACAAATGATCAAAAAGCACGATGAAAATCTATTTTTTTTATCGAACAAATTACAAGTAATTCATCTGCTAACACCTCAAATTCGTCCTACAAACTTGACGAATGGCTCCCCAAACATCTTAAGACTTGGCGTTCATTACTTCCCATCCTTGACTTTTATGTTCCTGTACCCATAATCCCCCTCGCCTTTCATGTACAGGTTCCGATGCCTTTTGTGTCGTGCGCTCAGGTGTTGCTGGGACCCGCAATTCTGATAGATGGAGCCGTAGGACCACCCCGGGTTCCGAGTTAATTAAGTCACGACTGACCCGGGGCGAAAAACAACTAATTGATTTATGAATTGCAAAACACTCTGCCGGACAATACACGCCACCGGTGGTCGTCACCCTGCTCCATGAAATATGGAGTATCAACGAAATTTAGTTGTCCCACGATGTCAGCCGTGGAAGAAACTCGTCTGATTTGTTTTTTTGTGTGTGTGGCAACAAGCATCTGCCTAACGAACTGTATCAGCTCTCACAAACAGACACTGCAATCGCTTCAATGACGGTACGTCATTGGATATGACCGATTGGGAGGTTAATTCCGCGGTTATGAAAAGACGCGGGAAACCGTTTTTAGAATGTTATTCTTCGAGATGTCTTTTTTATTTTGAGGAATATTCCGAATGTTCTTCTTGTTATTTTATTATTTTTTATTGTTTCTGTTGGGAACAATAAGAATTGAAAGTTTGTAAACGTGTTTAAATAGAATCATTCTAACTTTTAATGTTTAGGGATTTAAAAATAAAATGTTGTTGGGAATGTTGAATCTAAACATATATAAAAATTCGAAAAGAAATCTTTAAAAAATTGCATTTTGATTCTTTTTATTTATTTTAATAAATATTATAAGTTTTTCCTTTGTTTAGTTTCTAATTCCTTTTTTAAAACTTGCAGGGGTATTAGAATGCCATCATTTGAAAGGCGACTTCTTGTAATTTAAAAAATACTTTTTTCGTCATAAATATTTATTCTGCATTTCAGTAGAGATGCATCTTTTAAGAATCCGTGTGGATTCTTTTTCTTTATAAACTGCTCATCATTTTTATGAAAATAAATATATTTATTTAAAATTTGTCATTTATTTATTGAAAAAGTATTTTAAAGGTGAAATAATGGTAAACAATTAAAACATTTAAATAAAAAAATTTCGTAAAATTAATTATTCAATTAAAATTATATATATTTTTTATGCAATTTTAAACTTGCTTATCTTTCCATTGAAATAATCAATGGCTACTTATTAGAAAAAGAAAGATTTTTTTTGTTAAAATTATTAAATCACCTACGGTATATATATATATATATATATATATATATATTCATCAAATTTATTCCGCATCTGTGACTTTCCAAGAAAATTATGCTTTTTTTTTTTCAAATTCGGTTAAATTAAAAAAGTTTAAACATAATAAAAAGAAAATGAGAAAAAGTTATGCTTTAGTATAAAAATCCACTCTATTTCCGATTTTCCAAGGAAAAAAAAATGTGTACCACCAAATTAACTGCATTGTACTTATTCAGATTTAAAAATTTCGGATTAACAAATTAATGTGGATAGATTCTTCCAAAAAATATCTTTTTCATCTGTCACGAGTCCCTCTTTAAAAATTAAAAAAATAATTCATGTATATTCACCAAATTAATTGTATTATGCATTCGTATTTAATGAACTACGGATCAGTAAATTATTGTGAATAGGTTTTCATTTCATTTTCTTTCTAATTAAAAAAAAATTGAAATATTTGAAAACGGAAGGAGGGCATAAAAATCCACTCTATTTCCCATTTTTCCACACCACAAAACATGTGCATTCTCCAAATAAATTGCATTGTACGGATTACTAAACTGTAACTAGACGGGTTACTAAATTAATGTGAACAGACTCATTCAATACATGCACACATACATTTCACATCCCTACTCCTTTCTAATTCTTTAAAATAATAAAAGTTTAAACATTTGAGAAACAAAAGAAAGGCATAAAAGTCCCCTCTATTACCGATTTTCCCACACTAGAGTATAGAATGAACATCCTCCAAATTAACTGATTTGTCACGAGTCCCACTTTAAAAATTAAAACTTAAAAAATTAGTTCATGTATATTAGTCAAATTAATTGTATTATTCATTCACATTTAATAAATTGCGGATCAAATTAATGTGAATAGACTTTCATTTGACACCAGTTCCTTTTCTTTCTAATAAAAAAAAAAAATTGGAACATCTGAAAGCGAAAGAAGGGCATAAAAATCTACTCTATTTCTGATTTTCTCACACCGTAAAACGTGCATTCGTCAAATTAATTGTACAGTGCCAATTACTAAATTAATGTTCCACTCTATTTCCGATTTTCCCACTCTACAAAAGGTGTACATTCTAAAAATTAATTGTACTGTACGGATTGCTAAATTGTAACCAGACGTATTACTAAATTAATGTCAGTTCAACACACACACACACACACACACACACACACACACACACACAGATATATATATACATATATATATATATATATATATATATATATATATATATCACTTGCCACTTATCCCTACTCCTTCCTAATTCTTTAAAAAAATGAAACATTTGAGAAACAAAAGAAAAACATAAAATCCCACTCTATTTCAGATTTTCCCACTCCACAAAACATGTACATTCTCCAGATTAGCTGTACAGTTTTTTCACACGTAATCGTAATAAGAAACAGAAAAAAATGTTCCCGAATCCAGCAGAGGAGGCGAGTAATGCAAATCCCGAGCGTCTGATGAAGTGTTTCCGTAAACGGGCGTTATGCTAATCCGGAGGGCTTCCTGCCAGTGGGCAGCTATTCATTAGTGCTGATATGCGAGACCATCGAACGTGGGAAGACAGCGCTCCTCGCTGCGAGCACTGACAACAAAACAGGATGGGGGCTTCTTGTTGGGTCTGCGCTCGAGGAGGTCCCTCTGGCCCGGTTATCCCGTCTTCCTACCTCCAGACATCAATTCGAGACGATTTCGCAAGCACTCATTGTGCATGCATTTCTTGCTTCATTTTAAAATTAAGGTATCCGACTACGTTAAAAACACTGGTATCCGACCACATTGGCGAATGTTTTTATTATTATTATTACTTGTAGTTCAGATATTCCTCTTTCCAAAACGGTTCATCTTTTCTAGGAAAAGGGAATCCTGAACTATCACTCAAGGTCATATATTTTTCAGTTAAAATGTGTTTTTAACTTAAATTTTTCCAAAAATTTAATTTTTAGAAAAATTCTCCGCCATTAGCATGATATAACAAAAACTAATAGACGTATTTACATAAAAATTTTAACGTTTGTTTTAAATAATATGGACAATGAAATGAACCAAAAGTTTTATTGTTGGTGAAATACTTTTTCGTTTAAAAGTGCTTTTAGAAAACTTAAGCAGTGAATTTAGAGTAAAAATGAATATATACGTATATTTTTACCCATAACTTCTTTGCATCTCAAAATATTTCTTAGATTTTGTTTTAGTTCATTCATCGTTGTGTTCCATAACTTGTGTAAAAAAAAAAATAGGATTGCTGCATTACAAATTTGTGTAGAGTGTTCATCGCTTTGGTTAAATTTCAACAAAGTTTATTGCAAAATTTTCTATTTCTCAAAATATATTATATTTTCAAATAATGTTTATTGTTATAGCGTTTATAATTAACAATGTATCTAAGAATCCTGAACAGTTTTTTTTTTAAATCCAATTTTCCAAAAAATTTCTTTAGAACGTAGTCGGATACCTTAAGTATTCTTATTAGCAAAACGAGGCATATTGTCATTCACTAAGGATAGTTTCCGTTTTTTTAATTATGATTGCCACATGCACCGAGTTCATTTTAAGGAGTTAATGCTTTAACTCGTCTGCATATAGGAGATTTGTTAGTCTGTTTCTGTAAATCGGCACAAGTTTTCAGTTCCTGCATGATAGTCAACTTAATAATCTATTTCCGAATCTGAACTTCAAAAAGCTCATTTCCTTCGGCTTTGCTTTATTCAATATTAAAATTCCTAACCATATTTCAATCAATAAATGTCAGAAGTCGAACACTAGTCATAGGGATGGATAGAACAGGAGAGTCTTTAAATGTCTCTTCCACTTCAAGCTCATTACACTGTTTAAATAACCAGAGGGTTATAGCTGCCGGTACATGAAACGGTGTTGTGTACATATAGGAGATGGGCTGATATCCTCCTATCTCATTTGGTTAGAAATTCTTGGAATTTATAAAAGTCAACATCTATTATTTCTTATGTCTTTATAGGGCAGCTAGAAGAGGAGGATTAGAGCTGCGTGGGTTTTGTAGGTATCAAATTATACTGAAAGTACCAAAACACATCACTTTATTCTTCTAAGAATATAAATTGCAGCTGTTGCCAACTTAGCAACAGAAATATTTGTTATAGTGATTGCCACATGCACTTTCATTTTAAGGTGTTAGTGCTTTAAACTGTTCTGCATGTAGGAGATGGGTTGATATCCTTTCTCATTTGTTTAGAAATTTTTAGAATTAATAAAAGTTAATACTTATTACTTCTTATATTTTCAAAGGGCAACTAGAAGAGGAAGATTAGAACTATGTGTGTTTTTTAGGTATCAAATTAGACTATATGTACCAAAACATAATTTATTCTTCTAAGAGCATAAATTAACTATTTACAGCTGTTGCCAACTTAGCAACAGAAATATTTGTTATAATATTTGTTTTCAAGAGGAAAGCTTGTTTTTGTCTTTCGTACAGCTGACCAACACGTCACCACTGAACATAGCGGTACCGACAGGATTTGTTGTTACCAACTACATAACAGAAATGCTAGTATCAAATGGAATTCCTATGTGTGATTGACATTTCAAATTCTTTTATCATTACGGCTATGACAGCGTACGAGCACTAGCAGCAGAAATAAAGCTATCTAGCTATTGTCCCTGCTAACAGTGACAATGATGATAGCTTAGATTCATTAGACATTTGTTAAATTTTGGAAGTGGATCATGATACATAATTTGAACAAACGTAGAATCTGAATATTCTAAACAACCGGCCAAAAGTTTTTTCCTGCTCTTGAAAAATGTAGCAAATCCTCATTAGAAAACGCATTCCTTTATAGCAGGAATAAATTGTTTTCCGGCGTCATGACCCTAAGGTTGGCTCGTCATCCCCATGATCTGAGTGTCCTTCATTCGAGTCCTAGTTCAGGCATGGTTTCTCTTTATCCTATGTCCTATCCATGAGGTGTAAGAAAGATCCCCCTTGTAAAAATGGGTTGTGCAAAAAAAGGTGTGAGTGTCTTCTTCATATAAGCTAGAAGTCAGACTATTGTTCTGGGTTCTCAGGGGTCTTTGCCCTCAGAAACTACTGTACAGACTCGGCTTAAGTGGTGAACTTCATAAACAGGCTTGTACAAGGGCAAATAGTAAAAACCAACAATACATTGTCTAGAAATTTATATTAAAAATTGATTTTATTCTGAACGAAGAATTACAAAAGTATATTTTTGAGTATGTATGCAAACATTTTTATTGTTTAACCATTTGGAATTGAGCTGTAACAACGAATTGAATAATTTATTTAGAAGATTATAAAGGATAAAACATTTTAAACATTATCACTCTGCGTGCGTAGTAGAAAACAATAAATTGCACAAATTAATCATGTAAAAAGGTGAGACATTTGCCAACTAAAGAAATGATGCGCATATGTCGTTAAAAAAACTGAATATTTAAAAAATTTCACAAATTTTTTCTGTTTGCTTTAACATTAAAAAAATCTATTTATTGTGACGTAAATTTAAAACATTTACCTTGAAGATAAAGTTTTAAACAATATCATTCTTTGTAGTTAGCGGTAAACAATAAATTACACAAATTAATACAAATATGTCGGATACATGTCAACTGAAAAAATGATGTGCAGAATCCATTATTAAACTGAATATGAAACTGAATACATAACTGAATAAAAGATGATGCGCACATTTTGTTAATAAACTGAATATTTACCTTTTTAACGGAATTTTTCTGTTTGTTTTAGAATCAAACGAAACGCATTTGTTGAAGCATAAATTAATTTCGTACATCTATTCTAGCCATTAAGATAGTCAGTTATAGGATAGCATAAATATTATTTATAGTTAGTATAGTTATTACAATAATTGGTCAGCTGCAATCCAATATATCAATTATTAGCATTTCAACTTATTATTTTCAATCACCGATTTACTCGATTTAGCGCGAATTACCCCAAATAAACTTTAATTCACAAAACCAAACTACTGGGAGAGAATGCAAAGGTTAATTCCAATACAATACTTATTATCCAAGGATCAATTATTTATTATTTTCGCTCACCAAGCTATTTAACTTACCAATTTATTATTTTCGATTACCGAACGTATTAATTATTAATTAATTAATTTTGATCACCGTACTGTCCAACATATCGATTCTTTATTATTTTTGCTGACCGCACTGTCCAACGTATCAATTTATTATTTTCGATTACCAAACTATCTATCAATTTATTATTTTCGATCACCAAACTATCTATCAATTTATTATTTTCGATCACCGAACTATCCAACGTATCAAATTATTATTTTCGATCCCCGTATTACTATCCTCAGATACACTTTAACTCACACAAAAGCCAAATTAATGGGAAAGGAAGCGAAGGTGAATCCTACCCCAATAGGATCCTGATTTGATTTATAGTTCCTCCCATCCCCAGGTCTACATCATTAAGGCAACCATCCTGCTGAGTTCCCCGCAATTAAAACACGAATAAACGAGACACGAGTCGTGGGAGTCGAAATAAACATCATGCTTTTAGACAATTTGGTGCTATTAGTGCTGAAATATGCGCCGTTTTTTCCCTCTCGCTGATCGCTGATGTAAGGTGAGTTACACCTTCTACAGCGTCTGCAGCATTTCCGAGTAGCAATTCGTCCATTCTCGGCTTGCGTAATGATTGAGTCACGGAAGATCGTCTTAATCATTTCGGACGATTACTTATTTAGGGGCGCGATTACCTCATGCGGTAATTCTGCCCGGATGTTGTGGTTTTTGACACTTTGAGGGGTATTTAATTGTTACCTTTTAGAATTGATCATTTGCAAGTAATAATTATAGGAAACCTCACACGAGGGGAAATCCAACACGTAGCTTCAGTCACACACACACCTCGACATCCGTTGGGAGGTATGGACAAAGGACAATAAAATATCTTGTCTCATCTATGCGGTTTCCTTTTATTAATTTGAAGCATTCGAAGTATCCCAAATGTGTGTAATTGGAAGAAATGGTCAACCACCGACACTTGTCTGGGTGTATGTTGCAGAATTCAAAAAAGGGTATTGCTGAATTCAATTTTGGGTGTACAATGCATACAAAATTATTTTTCCTCGAAAAGAAAAAAATAAAACCACATTACGGTCTTGAATGGGATTATAAAATGCTCAGAATTAAATCATATGGGTTTAGAGGATTGTATAGGAATGAAAAAAAAAAAAAACTTGCGGTCGTAAAGACATCAAATTTCTCCTTTTCCAGAAAATTAAAAAGGGGATTAACAATATATTATAAAAGAAATTTCCAGTGAAATTAATCCTATTCTACTTAATTTCCAGTGACAATAATCCTATTTTACTTTTGAAAAATTGGATATTTTAAGAACCATTTTTGGTTTTTAGATGCATTTTCAATTATAAACACTCTAAATGCAAAAAAAAAAAAAAAAAAAAAAATGTTTGAAAATATAATATACTTTGAGAAATAGGACAATTAATAGTAAATTTTAATGAATTTTTACTAAAATGGTTAACATTCGACACAAAATTCTAATGCTGCAACCTTATTTTTCTTTGTACACAAGTTATAGAATATGATGATGAACGAAATGAACCAAAATCTAAGAAACATTTTGAGATGCGAAGAAGTTATGCGTAAAGATATAGGTATATATATATTTTTCCATAAATTCAACTTAATTTTTCTAACAACAACTTAATTTTTCCAAAAATACCTATGAATGAAAAAGCATTTCACCAACAGTAAAACTTTTGGTTCATTTCATTGCCCATATTATTTCAAACACACGCTGAAATTTTTATGTAAGTACCTCAATTAGATTTGGAGACATGCTATCCGTGGGAAATTTTTATCAAAATTAAACTTTTGAGAAAATTGTTAACAAATTTTAGCTAAAATATATGATTTGTTTGAAATTCAGCTGGATTATAGGCCAGTCTTTCTTTTTCCTAGAAAAGATAAACTGTTTCGATAAGATGAAAGTCTGATCTACAAGAAATAAGAATAATAAAAATTCGCCAATGTGATATATAAATTTTTTTAACGCAGTCGGATACCTTAAAAACCCTTTATCTTATGAACATTCCCATTTCAAGGTTGCAGGATTTCAGGTTTGAAATTTTTATTCCTTTAATGATACGCCATGTAAAGGAAAATGACTTAAAGGAAAAGGAAAAGGATGGAAAAATGAGTTGAGGGTTTCTATTGTAATTGTATATTTTTAGGATGTTCATCTATCAAATTATTTTATTTTAAACAAATTTCATTTTTATATAAAAAAAATTCCGTCCTCATTTTCCTTGGTAATGTATTCCTCAGTACTGTACATTAAATTTGATATCATGAATCAATTTCCCACCTGTTGATATCATAGTCTGAGAGAGTCTGCCAACTCAAATAACAATCTTTGAAAATGACAGTAGTTCAAAATTACAGATTCGTCTCAAAAAGATCTTATAAAAATTTCAGAGATGGATGTTGATATAATAGAAATTAATGTTGAGATGTATACAAAAATATATTTGTTCATTATATTTACATTAGAATGTGTATGATTATTGCTAGTTCTTGTCGAATGCTTTGCTGATAATTATTAGATATTTAGTATAATTCCAAATAATTTAAAATTCATTCTTAGCAACAGTTGAATTATCATACCATGAGGATTGAATTGTGTTTAACTTGAAAACTATTCGTCATTTGTGTTGACATTGTTGTTTCTAATGGCACTTAAGAAGCCCGTTGGCAGAAAGCTGTTAGCGATTTAAGCCTAAATGAGCTTCCCTTGTTTTTTCAGTAACGTCAACTACGGTCTAGAGTACAACTTAGCTACTTCATGCTTCACATTCAAATTACTCACAGATAGAACACAGAATAACAACCATGCCAGAACCACGATTCGAACCCAGGACGCCTAGATCACAGGGAAGACACGCTACCCCTAAGCCAGGAGGCCGGTTCAAAGTTTTATTAATTGGTTAACTTGATGCTGTCGAATAATCATTTTTATTTGCATGAACTGACAGACAATCAATTTATTGAAGGCTTTGGCACAAATTTGATTCACATTTGATGATCAATAAGTTTTTTTTTTATCTATCATGCAAAGTTCAATTTACTTACCATGTATTCGGACAGACAAACAGAACCTCTTCCTATGAACGGATTTCTTTCCTAAGTTGACAAATTTTTAGATTTGGTCTATAGCCTGTATATTTTAGTTCGTTCATCTAGTTCAAAGCGTTCACGAATTATCGGACTCAAGGGAGTCAAAAACGTGGAGATGTGTCTAAAATTTTATATAAACCCTCATGACTAAGAAATCGTATGAATCTTGACGTCGAAGAACTCAAAAATTCCAGTCATAAAATTTCTATTAAGGACACTTTGTCAAATCTCTTGTCTTTAGCTCTCTCCTAATGTAAAAAGTTAGCGTACATTTAATGTATTTTTAATGTTTCACAATTTCGTATGTATAATGTAAAATGTAATGTTTTTTGTCCGATATAGGTTTTCTCAAGTGGGTTCTTTGTTGTTCAGTGCGATCAAGTGTCGTTTGTTCCTTCGTTCTAGGTGCGGTCAGCGGTGGCCTGGTGGTAAGGTCTGAACTCGTGAGCCGTAAGGTTTCAGATTCAAGACCCGATTCCATCGAAAAACTGGCACATAAAGTTTTTCTATTGCAAGTTGAATTCGTAAAAACGTCCTTCACCTGGTGTAAAGGTTTAGAGAGAAAGAGAAGGCCAGCTCTGTCGTCACCTTCGTCATTTGAACGTGATTCCAAATTAAAAGATCCATCCAAAAGTACTCCCTTGTGTAGGTTTAAAACGGAACGTTAATATAACTAAACTAAATTCTCTTATCATATAAAATAAAGAAACGAAAAAAGTCTTTCAATATGATAATTTACATTAATTTTTATAAATTATACACTAACTTTCAGTTAATCTGTGAATGAGCAAAACATTAATGATACATTCAGTAGATGTAAGTGTAGATTTAATTCGTCTTTTTTCAGCATATTCTCTGCCAGAGAGGCATCTGAATTGTTTATGTGGCATTTAGCTAGAGTGTAGCGGGTAATTCCCCATTCATCGGTCCTTAATTGCCACACTGGGCAGAAGGAAACACAGGGTGATGCCGATAGTTCTAGGTGGTTAAAGGTCTGAGAGCTGCGGTAATTAGACCACCCAGTTGTTCGAAATGTGGCTGATTTAATAAAGGAACGTCACTTAACGTTCCTAATGAGCTACCTGGTGGTTGCGCAAAAAAAATGCCCAGAATTTGCTTTGAAGAAAGAAGAGAAATTGCAGTCCAGAAATTTCTCAGTAATGTATAAAACTATTAGAAGTTTCAAGTTAAAGACATAGGAGGAATATGAGGAACCGCACTTTACATTGAATAATAGAGGGGTTCGGGCATGAAAATTAATGAAGTGGAATTTTTTTCAACACTTAAAGCTCAAAGATGTATATTTTTTAAAAAGCATTAGTTCTACTTATATTTCAAATTAATCGCCTTTGACTATCAGTAGGCTCACTGTGAAAATTTGTTGTGTTTAAAATCTATATTAAATGCCTTATACACATTCTCGTGTTCATAATTAGAGAATTGTTTTTATTCAGAAAAATATTTTTAAGCATTAAACAGAAGCAGAAATTAAAATCTCTGTTATAATAATAACTTTATAGGAATGCCATTGTTTCTTATGGTACTTGTTATAGACAACCGATTTTAAAAATCAGAGAATGATCACCTCGTGTCCAGTAGCATTATCTCGACATGAAGGACTTTGTGGCCACAACACATTTGTACGTGGGCCAACCACCACAAACACAGTCTTCAGCAGACGGGATTAGAATTCACAAACCGAGGGATGTGAATCTAACGCCCTACCAACCAAACTATTCTGGCCTTAACAGGATTTCTATGTATTATGTACAAGAACTTAAATGATTTATTAGTTTAGTTTATTTGCATTAACATCTATTTTTAAAGCAAGACTAAAGCTATTTTGGGTCTGATTTCCTGATTTTTGACCAGAGCAAATCGGAGGATACATTAGAAAATAGATGGATTTTCAATATGCAAATTTCTGGTCATATGCAAATATTCAATATGCAAAATTTCAATTGCAAAATTTCAATATGCAAATTTCTGGTAAAGGTTAATAAATTTCTTAAGGCAGCCACGATAATTAAAAGAAATGCTAATTTGATTTTTATTATTCTTGATTAACTGTTACCCAGCGGGTTTTTGCCGTAGAACTAATTTTGGAAATATCGTTTGAAATTCGAAGCCATCTCGTTTAGTTAGGAATGATAGAAAGAATATTTATTTTCTTATCGGCAATGAATGGATTTAATGAAATATAAAGGAGAACTACTACTAATAATTATTCTGTTTTTTATTTTGTTTATTCTATACATTTATTTTTTATTGATTTTAGTTATAATAATTGTATTATGTCTGTATCCATTGCTCAAGTGAAGGCAATAAGTTGGCAAAGTTACATCGCAGTTGGATGAACGGTGCGACAGCTTATAATATAGGATCAAGCAAACATTTATTTTATATATTAAATTAAGAAAGTCAGCATGAATAATTGCTCAGTTGTTCTATTTGATGTTTTAATAATTGGTTATCTATATATCAGTGATTATAGATAAATCTATTGATTTATCTATTGAGGCTGTAAGATAACCTATCCTTGAAAATAGTTTCAAAGATGGATTATCTTACAATTCCAATTAGGAATTTATAGTACCCTTACGTGTTTGTGGGTAACATATAATTTTTTTACCTAATTCTTTTGACTTAATATACAACTCATAAACTTTAAAAAACTATAATTCGACTGCCCATTAAGGGGTTAATTCCGACTTACCGTCCTTCCAGCTTCATTGTTATGCAAGTTCATCGTGAACCTCAGGTCCTTCCCCCTCTCTGCTGCGTCAACGAACTGCCTGGAGAATTTGGAGCCAAAGTCAATGTTATCGCTGCAACCGCCCCACTCCCAGTCCAGGCCGCTGGGACCTCGGCGCTTGTAGTCGCAGCTGCACGAGCTGATCAGGCCTTCTCTGCAGGCTCGGGCCATGGCGTGTGTGACGCCAGCACTTGTGATGGCGTACAGAAAGGCAGTCTCACGACAGCCTATAAAACAAGTAATATATATACATATATTAAATCGGTCGAAACGCCGCAAATCCTAATCTCTACTCTGTTGGGCAAATTTGGAAGCCTTACTTATCTTTGGAGGGATTTGGCCTCAGCTGTTTGGCGCGAAAGTTAGTTTTTAATTTTAAAAAAAATTAACCATTCAATTAACGGAAATAAAAAGTAGCCTGTGCTCTGTTTTTGACTATAATTGATCTTTGTACTAAATTTCATCTAATTCTGTTCAGCCATTTTGGCGTGATGTGTGTATATATATATATATATATATATATATATGAATTTGTCTGTAAACTTAGCAAACATTTGGCAACTTGGTGACGGATTTTTTTTACACTACTTTAAAATCCAAAATTTTATTTTTAATGAAATTAATTTTAAAATGATATCTAACGTGCAAAGTTTTTCTAAATGCTGGCAATTAAAAAAAAAACATTTTTTACGTAGTTTTCAACAATGCATTTCAATGTTATATCAAAATTTAACTACGAGATTTTTGGGACACTAAGGAAGAAGGATTATTTTTTAATTTCTGTATATTTTACACAAAGAAAAAGAAAGTGAGGCTGTAGAATCAAGAAAGCTCAAAGCTGTGATATGATAAATTGTATGGGAAATCACATTCCCAATATTTCCTTGACGTTATTGGGCTTGACTTCATCAGGATGATTCACACCGACAACCAAAAGAATAAGTTTATTTTAATTATATTAGAGTGTCGTTGTAAAGCTAGTTTTATTTTGGGACGGACCTCGTCATTTTGAACCGCAGTCAAATGACTAGGAAGACACCTGTGCTGCACGCCCTTCTCCACACCACGCCACACTAGTGGAAGGACGTTCAGCCTGCTGAATTTTACGTGAAACAATCCCTTTACATGAAGGTTCTTCAGTGGAATCGGATCTCAAACTTGAAAACCCCTCAGGTTCCGAATTCGAGACCTTACCACCAGGCCACCACGGCCCTCCAAAAGAGCAGGTATAAGGCTATTAAAATAACACAGCTTTGATATATGTCTCAATCGGATGTTTAAAAATGTTTTCTTAAATGAATTATGACCATTAAGTTACGAAATGAATATTTAATTAAAAATAAGCACAGCTCCTATTTCCTGCGAAACGAACTGGTCATCAAAGAAGGTTAGTTAATACTTAAAATCAGAAAAAAAGAGCGAAGTAAGTAAGTCTCCATATTGCATATCAAAATAAATTATTTGTATAAAAATCCAAACACAACAACAACAGCAACAAATGTAAAAAACCAAAACAAAATCTCTTATAATATTAGACCAAATGATTTCATACCAAAAAAAAAAAAAAAAGAAAAGAAACTCTCAGAAGGTCAAGGGTCTTGGAGAAAGAAAAAAATCTCCGAAAACATAGTGATAAATTTTCTTCTCCAGCGAGAAGAATGTTTTTAAGATAATTTTTATCCATTTATTCGACTTTACACCCCTACCCCCTCATTAATTTATTAGTCTCTTATGCCTTATCGCTGGCAGCAGGCATTACCAGTAGCTAGATTTGCCAGGTCTCGAGTTTCCATGTTCGGAACCGAGAAATCGTGCCTTTGGCATTAGGAGGAATAAAGGGAATCCGTGAAAATGACGCGTATAGATATATATGGAATGATTGGTCCTTCCATGACCTTCCATGACTCTCCACCAATTAATCGCGCATTAATTTCTAATCTCTCGTCTCTCGCGTATTTATAATGCATACAGGCCCAGTCTCATCCTTCTTAAAAAGAGCATTAAAATACCCGTTAGTGCAAAACTGTGGGAAGATAATAACCTACGGTGGGGAAAAAAGAATAAAAACTGTGTGCAATAAAAATGATCCTGGGCTTACTTTGCGAACAATAGGAAACATTGTGAATGGGGGCTTGGGAAAAAGACATTCGATTTCCTGTCTTTCAGAATGTAATAAGACTCCAATGCCATCGTGTTATTGTAGTTAAAATTTCTATAAAAGTATGGAGAGATAAACAAGCATAACAAACAAAAAGAAATCCGATTTCTTAACAAGGCAACAAACAAAATGTGTTTACTATAAGAGAAAATCATTGATTGATAATGCATGCACCATTATCTTGACCTAGGATTCAATCCAAGGGCGTCTTCCCCGTGATTTTTGAGTCCAGGGCTCGAATCCTAATTCGGGCGTGATAGATTTTTACCCTGTGTTCTATCTGTGAGAAATGCACCACTGTAAAAAGGAATTGCGCAAGAGAGTGTTTTTGGTTTTTTCAATGGCCCTTGCTATTGACAAGCCCACTGATCGCTGCCAGTGATTTTAAACCGAAATGAATGTCCATTGTCCTTGGCCCTAATAGCGCCCCACAGGGTCAAGAGTACGACTTAGCTACTTCATATTCGCTTGCGCAACCCCTATTGACAGGGGAGTGGACATTCACATTACTCACATACATAACACAGAATAACAACCATGCCAGAACCGTGACTCAAATCTGGGACCCCCAGAACACTAGAAAAACACGCTACCCCTAAGCTAAAACGCCTGCGCAAGCGAATGTGATGCTGAGAGCTAAAGGCGTACAGTTGGTCTTAGTGGGCGCTAAGCATCAAGAGACGCACTCTCGGCTTAAAATCACTGACTTCGACAATGGGTATGTCTGTGACAAGTACCATTAGAAGCAACAACGATATATAAAATAGTTAAATTCGCAAGTGATGTATTTAGTAAGAAAGAAAGGTCGGCTAATAGAAATGCTTCTTGTGGGACAGGAGAGTCGAATATATTCTGGGAATTTCAAACTATACCCAATTCATTTTTATACGTTTATTTCTCTCTTGGGCATTGATAAAATTTTACATTACCCATTTGTGCGTGTGTATGTGGGCTTTGTAAATTATCGATTCATTTCCGTTTCTTTTATCATTCTTTTTTTTACCCAATCCCCCTCCCCCTATTTTTTTGACTGCCCAATCTTCTTCAATCCATACAAGGCATTTGGTTCTAGCCTGTTCATTAATTTCAGCTGCATGTTCCTTTAAATTGGACCGATTGTTTTATTACCACTTTAGATATTCATTTGGTCTAAATATTGTTGACATTATAATTCAAGCACAACAAAAAGGCCTCTTACGTCTCAAAACCGTTAAATATAACGGAATATTATTTCAAAAAATTAAATCACCTTTACCCATTTACTTCCAAAACGACCCTGCCTCTTCCGAATTCTTCCCAAACCCTTTCCAGGTACAATAGGACGCAACCACCTGAGCCGATCGTACCAGGCCGGTCCTTGTAATTTCTGCTTATTACCAAGCTGAGATACCAGAACCTCCTCTTAAAACCGTTAAATATAACCAAATATTATTTTTAAAAATTACCCATTTGTTCCCAAAACGAAGACACCAGTCTCCTCTCTAAACCGTTAAATATAACCAAATATTTCAAGAAATTTGGTTACCGTTACCCATTTGTTCCCAAAACGGTGACACCAGCGTCACCTCTCAAAACCGTTAAATATAAACAAATATTATTTTAAAAAATTGGTTACCTTTATCCATTTGTTCCCAAAACAGAGGCACTAGAGTTCTCCTCTGTAAACCTCTCATCTGTCTAACCAAATATTTAAAAAAATTTGGTTACCATTACCCATTTGTTCCTAAAACGAAGACACCATAGTCTCTCTAAGCCGTTAAATATAACCAAATACCATTTCAAGAAATTTGGTAATCGTTACCCAATGCTCCCGAAAATCTCCGCCTCGTTCGAATTCTTCCCAAACCCTTCCCAGGCACACGAGGCCGCAACCACCTGAGCCGATCGTATCAGGCCAGTCCTTGTAATTCTGCTTATTACCGGGAGGAGACACCAGCGTCTCCTGTCAAAAGGGCAGGCCCGGTTCCCAAGGCAAAACCCACGAATTCCAGAAGCTCACGGAGGGGCACCAGATAACAATGGACCGTTGACAGAAGGACTGTGACGGAATGTTGCGATCGCTTATCGCCTTGCGCAAAAGGACATCGAGGACCACCCTCGGACGAACCCCACCTCTCCCTTGTCCGCGAACACTGAGGAGGGTTGCTCTCGCTGTTTTTCGCTCGTCTCTATTTATGTTTGTAAGAAATGGAGCATGGAGTCGAGAAAAGATAAAAAGTCGCGAGTACCTCGAAACGAGACCAACAATAGTGTGCAGAATCTCCCTCCCCTTTTTTTTGTGGTAATATATGATGATCACTAATATTTATGAGTTGAAATATACTCAATTTCTTTCTTAACAGCTCAATATACACTGCATTGAGCGGAAGCATCAAGATCATGTATATGAAATTCGAAATGAAAATATCAGTAATGCTAAAAGTATCTTTGCATTTATCTTTATTAATATTAAAGATGAATGTTTATGTGCGTATGTGTTTATGCGTGTGCGCAGATGACTTAACTTAAATCTACCAAGATATGTACAGGTGGTTGAGAATTAGCAACTCAGAACATTTAAAAAAAATTTAATTTGAAGTTTCTACAAGCTAAAATCCGAAAATATTATAGTACAAAGATAATTTTTACATCATCTAAAAATTCTGGAAATTATCTTCTCAATGATACTGGTATTCTTACCTTATAATGAACTTTCTATATTTAATAAATTTAAAAAAAATACTAGAACTTCCATAAATTAAAAAAAAAACTTTTACTGGAACCTATTTAAAATAGAGAAATTAGCAGATACTTCAAATTTTGATCATTAATAATCAGGGGAAAATATCCAAGAAGAAATATTAATAAAAAAGAAAATGATTTGAATTTTTCTCAATCAAGAAAATATGTCGTAAAATGCGCTTAAGAATCATTCAAAATTGGAAAACTTTTACAACAAAATAGAATATCACAGAAAGGAAAAGTTTTTGAATTACAAGAAAATGCTAAAAATTATATTTGTGATACAATATTTTTGGAAGTAATGGGGGAGGGGGAGGGATACACTTAGTTTTAAGTACTTAACTTTTTATTTAATTTTTTTTTAAAGTCGCTCGGTTTCGCACATTACCTCTTTTCAAAATTTATATGTACCAAGGTAACTCAAAACCATGCGATACGTACGGCCTTTAGAGCACTAATTCACATTCATATATATACAGCTCTATTTTTGAAAAGCAAAAATGATATTTTAGTCTATGCGATAAGTGAAATATTGTCTATATCATAAATGAATAAATCATTTTAAAAGTGGTTAATTCACTTTATCACATAGGCAATTTATCGTTAATACTAAACACGACTAATGTTGGTCCTAATCGATTAATCACTTTGACCTAACATATTTAACTATATCCCAAGTTATTGCCTTTTTAGTTTTGTCTACAGTGGCTTTCACGATAAGATTACGTTTTTAAAATAATCAGAATTCTGAATATTTTTAATAATAAATGAAATAAATTATTCTCTGCTTCTAAAAGGGAGAGAGAGAGTGAAAGGAATTTCTGAAATTCTTAAAAGGAAATATGCTTGGTTGAGTTAATTAAATGTAATTTCATTTGCGAATACTTCTTCGCACCATTCGTACAACACATGATATCAATTAAAAATGTTGGATAGCAATCTTTCAGAACTTCATTTACTGTATCATTAAATATTATAATTTTTTTTAAACTGGTGTTCAAATGATATTTAATCCAAAACGACTTGACATCATTCCGTGTTACATTAATTTGCTGAATTTGAAATGGAATTTTTGCCCTTTAGAGAAATTAAATCTTCAGAATTTTTTTTTGTTGTTAGATACTTTTCACCTTTATTTTTCTTAGTTGATTGGGAGGAATAAAAACTGATTTTACTAACATCCAGAATATATTGAACATGGAAATTACATGTTTACGCTTAAGTTCTAGCTATCATTAAAATAAAATTTGATTTTCTGGGGTTTTTTTTGTGTTTGCATATTTAATGAAAGAGTCCAACAGACTGTTCATTGGCGGTAATAGCATATATTATCTACAAAAGGTCATCGCATGCAGTAATTTTACAATTTCAAACTACGAATCGGATGTCCCAGAGATAGTTATTACAAAAAAATATATATATTCTAGAACCACTTAAGAACATCTAGAATGATGGAATATTCGAATGTTATGTATAATCTTTTAGCGGACTATTAAATTCGACAATTGGATGAAATTATATTTGTCAAGAATGTCACCCAAAATAATTTTTTTTCTCCTAAGGTTTTCTGTTTGCTGCAGTCGCAGCTTTAATGTCTTTTTATTTTTCAAATAATGTCATTCATCCTCTTAAAATTATTTTTTAATCGAGTTTCTCACGCGGCAGATGATTTTAAATGAGTGGTGTTAAAAAAGTGAGAGAAAATTAAGGTTGAGTTGACCTGCTAAAATAATTATTAGCTGTGTTGTTGAACTTTAAAATATGTGCGGTATTCATACAAAAAATATTTTGAAATCTGTGAAATAAGATTAATTTATCACTTGAATAACTATCTTTTACAACAGTAAGTATGATTTTAAATTGATGTTGATTACAACTTCGGCACTTAGTTTTTAAAAAACCTTTAATATTTATTATGACGAAAAAGGTTTTTGCTAATGCTTCAACAACATTCTTGATATCAGTAATATGAAAGTTAGCACTTAAACTGGTAAAACAGATAAATGTGTTTAAAAATATTTTTGGGATGTGTGGAAATATTGAATAGTTTTTAAAATAGGGAAATCGCTCAAATTTTATTTCTATGTTCGCTTTTCCAGAAGTTACAATGATTTGCATATTAGTGTAACTTGCGTTTTAACGTTTCTCTACTTTTTTAAGTGCTGTTTTCTGAAATTCTGAATTTTCTGCCAACGCATGATAATTTAAAATTTAGCACGCATTTTAACAAAATTTTATATTAATATTTCTTTTTAATATACCTAGTAGTTCTTGAACTACACCATAGGGAATTTATTTGTTAAAAAAATTACAGCTATTTAAAAAATTTTAATGAGAAAAAAATTGACTTACAGAGGCCAAAATATTGCACAAAGTTTTGTCAATAACCTATACAATCGATACTCTTTTAAAGAGGCATTTATTTGCTTTAATCGCTTTATAAGCCCCTCCCCCACCCCCCCAAAATTTATTCCATATTATTAAAAAAATATTATTCCTCATCCTCCCCTATAAAATTATAGGCTTTGGGTAAGGCAGAGAACTCCTTGAATGCTATTGACGAATAATAATTAAAAAATATGTATTGATCTCTGGCATGAAGTTAATACTTTTACTGAATCATGTTATTTTTTGCAAGAGTTTTGGTGATTAATCTGTGATATGAAGTTAAGAGGACAAGGAAATCGATTTTTCCAACCAATTGACCAAAATTTAATACACAACTACAATTGTAGCCACAAATTCACATGCCTTTTATACATTTAAATCATTTCGTTTCTGAATTATTGTGTTATCTTGCTTGTAAAAATCTTACTTAAATTTTTAAAGCTAAATCTAAGTATGTGCTAGTTTTTATGTTAATCTTCATATGTCTAGTTCCTTCATTTTGTACCACCGTGTTAATTTATGTGAACTTATATTCGAATAGTCGGACTGATGGGTGCCTATAATTTTAAAACTTAAGAATAATTTATAAATTTGAAGTAAAGATCATAGACTAGTTTCATCCGTCAATGTCAAAGGGTTTTTGAATTATCTCTGTCACAGTTATATAAACGTCTTGCCAGATTTTTTTCCCGAACTACCATAGAGGTAGATATAGATATAGATAGATAGATAGATATAGATAAAAACAGATGGATAGACAGATAGATATAGCTAAAGATAGATGGATAGACAAATAGATATAGATAAAGATAGATGGATAGACAAATAGATATAGATAGATAGATATAGATAAAGATAGATGGATAGACAAATAGATATAGATAGATAGATATAGATAAAGATAGATGGATAGACAGATAGATATAGATAAAAATAAATGGATAGACAGATAGATAAAGATAGATGGATAGACAGATAGATATAGGTAGATAGATATAGATAAAGATAGATGGATAGACAGAGGGATATAGATAAAGATAGATGGATAGACAGATAGATATAGATAGACAGATATAGATAAAGATAGAGAGAGAGAGACAGAGATAGAGAGAGAGAGAGAAACTAAGGATTTGAAAAATCTAATTAAACCTTCTTAAACCTTGTAATTAGCACCTATTTGCTAAGAAATGATTCCTTACCAAATATGGTTGTCCCAAAGAAGCATTTCATTTTCAATGATTATTTTTGAAAAATATAATGCCATTATCGTATATAAAAAAATGTATTTTCTCCCAACGTCATTAATTAAAGAAAATCTGAGAAAATACGAATTTGGGGAATAGTTATCTTGCATGATTTCGTATTTGTTGTGACAGAAAAGTGGAATCATATTTCACTCTGAATGCTAAATTAGTAGCCATCATTTAAAAGAAGCGGGACAGAAATGAGAAGTACAGATGAATGTTCCCACCTCTCTGGACGATTTTTCCAAATATGTTCCTTCCCCTCGGGTACTCGGCCGTGGGGCAGTTCCACCTCCTTTTCCGGAACTGGTGCTTGCATTCGGAGATGGCGATCCGGACGCCCCTGCTGATGGCCGTCATGGCCCCTGGATTGTCTCGAACTAATCGCCTTTGCTTCTTGCGCAGGGTGAGGGGCGGGGCAACGCCCCTGCCACTCACAGCGTTCGTCCTTTGGTAGTCGACCACCAGATTGGACACTTCCACCGAGTACGCAAGATTCCTGCAAAGAGAGACAACGTGCCATGCGCATTAGAAGTGAGCTATTAAAAAATGAATAAGAAAACAGATAGTTTTCTCGTGATAAATTTCGGTTATTAAAACAGATATTAGAAAACAAGTTAAATAAAAATTGACTTTTTTTTTTCAAAATTTATAATGTGTATATAAACGAAAAAGCAATTACATTTTTTTTCCAAAATTTATAATGTGTATATAAACAAAAAAGGAATTAATT
>JAPMOQ010013328.1:446336-545399 GCA_026543055.1 Argiope trifasciata
AACTGCTCTCCCACTGACAATGTCATACAGCACCATCTTGGACCCAATTTCACCAAGATAAAACTGACTGCAAATTCAAAAAATATATTCAACGATAGATAAAATGAATACTGTAATATAGCAGATTGTTTCACACAACATGTTAAACTAAATGCATTCATTTTTTGAAATTAAATGGCCTATTCACATCTAAGTAAGATGGAAAATTATCCATTTGTAATCAGTATTTGATTCGAATCCAAATATTTTCTCCTTAAAAACAAGACTTTGAAAAATAAATAAATAAGTTTTTGACACAAAAGCCAAGATGCCCTAGACATTATGAATAAAATCGAACGAAACATTGCTTAATGCAATATTTGCAAATTCAATTAAAATATTTTTAAGATGAGACGAAATATTATTATGTAATATCCGATCAAAGCATGATATAATTCTAATTTACCATAGTAAAAGATAAATACATTAAATCGTGAAAATTGTTGGATGCGGCATATAATAGAATGACTTCAAATCGGTGGAAATTATGGAATAAATAGAATCGGGATCAAAATTATTCGAATAGAAGATTTTAATATTCAATATGAGCATCTATAGTTTTAATACTAAATAAAGGAGAATATGTGTGTAGACGTTCTACAAGTGAAATTGTTTGAATAGAGTTATCAAATTTGTTACAAATATATCTGGCAGAATAGTAATGCACATTTTAGAACGATTTAAAAAAAAACCTAATTTAAGAATTAATCGAGACTTTGCCGATTTTCCCCTTAAATCCCCAAAAAATTATTGAACAAGAGTGATGTTTACAACATTCTTAAATTGAAAAAGCTATCATTCAATGATATTAAATTATTTTTGATGTATTTTTTATGAATTTTAATAATTTTTAATTGTGTAATTAAATTTGCGTAATTTTAAGCCATACATTTCATTGGTTCACATAAATTCAAAATGTTTTCACCGTTTCATCAAATTTTGAACTGCGTATTTTTCTTCGATTGTTGAAAGCTAACGAAAGATTATTTTTACTATCTGAGGAATGAATTTACATGTGGAAAAAGAAAAATGAAGTTACAATTTTGCGAATGATGACTTTGACTTAGAAGATAGATTACAGATTAAATTACATTTTTAATAATAATTTGGACTGCTGCTTTACTCCATTAGGTTTATTTACACAATAAATATGTTTCTATATAACAATTTGATGCTCAAATAGGCTTTTTTGAGAGATTCATAACAAAAAAAATTCTGAGAATTTGAAACAATTTTAGGTCACAAAATTTTCATTAAAATCTTTCTTATACCTCAGTATATTATTTGTAAGCAAAATTATGAAAACTTGAAGCAAATATTCACAATAAATGTTATGTATCAAAGCAGCATATATATATATATATATATATATATATATATATATATATATAATGCAAAAGATCTTTTTATGTAAAAAAATACATGATGAAAATGCTTTAATCTTATTAGCTTTCATATAATTTCTTATTAATTAAAATGAAAATATCATTTATACACTAAAGCTTTTAATATTCTTTTTTTCTTGAAAAATTTACAGCTTTGCATTTCTCTGGATTTAGATATCCTGTAGTCTGAATCCAGCCTATAGTTAGACTAAAACTATATTCTGTATCTAATTATTAATAATTTAATGATATGTTATTTATATAAATATTATGAATGGCAATTTGAATATGTATTTGAAACTTCGGATATAGAGGTAGCAGTTTTTAACAGAGATGTGTATTCTTTATCTGCCTTATATTTGGAATCAAATTTTAAGTAATTGAAAAAGGTAAAACCCTTTTGAGTCTAAAAGAAATAATTTTTGTATTAAAACTAAATAAATATTATATAGATATGTCTTTCAGACATTTTGGATATTAAAAATTTATTTTACCGACAAATTACCTTTATTTTCACAAAACTGCGCCTGTGCAACGAAAATAAAATTTTTAATTACAAATGAATGAATTAATTATCACGAAATATTTGCGAAAGCTTTTTTTAAATTTTTTTTAAGAATTTGTAGACATTTTTTGAAAAAAAACCAAAAATATTTGGTTTACTTTAATAACAAGGATTAAATTTTGGTTAAACTTTGATGTTGTATTGTTATAATCAGCGGAATTCCAGGAGTCTATATTCAAGTGTAACGTAAATTGATTAAAAACATTTACTTTATTATCTTAAAAAGTTACAGAAGATGTGTTGCTAATATATAGATGTGTTGCCCGTGTATAGCTAAATCGGAATCATTTTCTCGTTGTCTCACAGCGTTTAATCCAGCCACTATTCATACTGCTTTCTGAAAACGGGCACTTCCCCATTACCGACGATTTAACAACTGCTACACATAAAGGAAATTAGCTTTCAGTTCGTTCATAATTTAAATAACTTAAAGTTCATTTCCTCTATAAAAATGCATAAAACTCTATCCCGATTGTTGAAATTGCAAGAAATTCGAAATAATAAATGAAAATGTTGAAATAAATTAAAGCAAAGACCCATCCACGCATACGTATAAAGAGAAAAAAATAACATTCTATTAAGAATAAAATGTCGCTTAAGTATCGAAATGAAATGTCACAAACAGTAGAAAAAACACCGTAATTATTTTCACCATAAATTTAATTTAATATTAGCTTTAGTTTAATGAAAATGAAGATTTCTGTCATACATTTCTCAAAAGTTATATTAATGGAATTATAGATAATATCACAATAATGCATTATTTATGAATTTTGAAAGTATGCAGCTAATTTTTGTGCAAATATTTTAGTTCAAGAAATGATCAAGCAATGAAGAATTTTCAACCAATGAAAAAGATAAATATCCATTATTAATTAATAAAGAATACAATTTTTAAAGAATGAATATTTGTGAATAATTAATGAAGAATACAATTTTTAATGAATAAATTCTTATGAATAATTAATAAAGAATACAATCTTTGAAAATTATCTTATTGGGCATTATAAGCAGTGCATAAAAATGACTTGTTCCAAATATTAATTTCAGAAGCTACAAAGCACTGCTAATTTTTATGAAAGATTGCTTTTAAAAATTAAAAAAAAATTTGATAAAAACATCAAAATTTGAATAATAATAGTAATTTCAATGTAAATAAATAAATTCATGTTTCAAAACTGACGGCCATATTAAATAAGGAAAGGCTAAATCGCTTGCAAACTTTTTATTCGAATTTTGAAACTCTTAATAGTATGATCCTTCTTATATCGTTTAGGTAAACAATAATAAATCACAATAGACACAACGAAGAAAATAAATTGTTTATAATCTGTAAAGCCATATTTTATATGGAATAGGGAATAATTTTTTACGGAATTATAAAGAATATGTAATTTCTGTCAAATTGAAGATTATTCTTAAACTAAAAGAATAAAAACGCAATTAAATAATTTTAAACTAAATCATACGTGTATAAATTAAAACTCGCAGTACATTAATATTAATTTTCTCATAAATTATTATTTTTTTCATACTGTTTTACCATATAATATCACTAGACTAGATGTGATTTCAGCATTAACAAAAGGAACAAGGAAAGCAAGTTTGGAATTCTTTAACTAATTATGGACTTTTGAAAGAGAATTTTTAATGGTAATTCACATCAACAGATGCTTGTGATGTGCTCTTATTAATGTAATTATTATTAATATAATTATAAAACCTTGTTCACATGGGTTTTACAATCATTTAACAGAAACAACAGAAATACAGAAATAACTCTAAGATCAACACTTAAGATTTTGTTTACTTAAAGTTACTGAACTTCAGTCGAAAAGTTTATAAATTAAGCTTAATTGATTATATTTTCAGAGAAAATTTGATCCATTTAAGAATAGGATCAATTGAATTCGAACAATAATAATTATTATTGAATTATTTGTAACAGATTAAAACTAATGTTTTTTAAGGCACAGCAGACAAATGATTATGGAAAAAATATTTCCGCATCTTTATTTCAGATAATTATTTTCATTCCATTTCTTTTCGAATTTTAGATGCGATTAATATTATTTAATTTACACTTTTCTTTAATTTGTTATAGAAAAGTGTATTTTTTATAAAAATTTGTATTCTGATTTAAGTATTAAATAATTTTAAACAGTAAACATGTTCATTTATAATGACAGTTTGATTAACATTAAATTATTTTTTAACAAAGTAATATTCTTTCTTCAAAGACTGAATCCTAAGTACACGGTAAAAAAGATACAAACTGTTGTTATTATCTTAATATATTAAATAGTATAATTTACAATATAACAAATAAAACAACTTATAATACAATAAACCAAACAAATCAAAGGTTAAATTGAAAATATTCCTGCTAGTTAGAATTGTAGATTATTTTAAGCTTGTGATAAATTTTTAAATTTAGCTTTTTAAGTTGGCAAAGTTTATTAAATGTAGAATAATTCAATTAACTTCGACTCTAATGCAGTAAGAATATGATTGTCCCGAAATTTATCATTTTTGTCAAATCTTTTATTTCTAATATTATATTTTTTCTGTTATTTATTATTAGAATTATATCTCTTATTTCAATATGTTTAATGCTTAAAATTATAGTAAATATACAGCAGAAAATAAAATAATTTTTTTCCCATAGAATTCTATTGCTGTTGTTATTACCCATGGCACGGTACAAGCCTGTCGACCGAGAGTGGTTAGCGATTTACGCGTAATTTAGCCTCAATTCTTTTTTCGGAAGCGCGAACTAGGATCAAGAGTACGACCTAGCTACTTCATGCTTCACATTCACTTGCACAATCCCTTTCGACAGAGGAGTGGCACATTCACACCACTCACAGATAGAACGTAGAATAACAACCATGCCCGAACCCGGACGCCCAGATCAAGGGGAAGATACACTACCCCTAAGCCAAGGCGCCGACTCAGTGAATTTTTCATCTAACTATTAAAAATAATTAATTAAATAAAATATGAAATTTTTATAATCATTTTGAAGAAGAATTCATTTTTTATATAAATAACTGTAACTGTATCTGTATGCAAAATCGTATGCTTCAAACCTTTGTAAATAGGATACGATTTAATATAAACCAATGATAAAAAGAAGAGGGGAAGCACTTATAAATGAGATGGTTGCAATGGGAACGACAGGCTAGTAGGATCCAACTCATTTGTTTCTATCCTTAGATTTGCCAAATGGCCATTGTGCCACTTTTCTGAACCATTCACTTATTCTTTATCTGGTGTGCGCCTCCCGTTATGCCGACATTTGTAAAAAAAAAAAAAAAAAAAAAAATATTACTACAGTATTGCTCTTCAAGTAAATATTTCTAGGTTTAGGATTTCATCTCAGAAAAAAGAAAGGCTATATAGCCAAGAATAGTCTGTAATTGCAGATATGGGATTGCAGATATGGGACAATTACAGATATGGGATTTCAATTCTTCATACGTTCGCTTTCCTTCTCAACTGTTATATGAAGGTGCTTTTTCAGTTTGGTGAGTGTTTTGTTTCTACCTTTTTATTTTTCTGAATTTGATTTTATATTCTTGTGTTTGTCAGTTTACGGTGATTTTTATTGGATTTTAGTTTGACTTATTTTACTAAGTCTATTTTACAATATATGTTATGTAAAATTTCAATTATATTGACGAATCTGATTTATTGATTTCATGTTTTTTCTGGTTTGCTGTGTTTTTGACTTACCATTGTTCAAAATTTGATGTCTTTTCTTTTGTGATACTAATTTATCTCCAAAACCTCAATATTCTGGGATTTTCGGGTCACGAAGGGTCAATTGCTTGACGAAAGTCAGACCCTTTACAGAAAAAATCCCTGGTTTGAATCCCTGTCTGAGGGTGCCCTTAAGAAAGTCCTCAGACCGGATTCCTTTTTTAATTGTTTAATTTTGATTCCTAGGCAATAATTGTTTCAATCGTACTAACATTTATTCTAAAGTTATTCTAATTTAAGAAGAGTACTCAAGATTTTTTTCCCAAAACCTTTAATTTCACGAAAGTTTAGTATTATCAAAACTTTTTTTCTGAGCATAATTTTTTTTGTCTATACTATTTTATTACTCTCTTGTGTATTCTGAATTTTTGAATTCATTGAACTAAATAGAAAAACAAACTTATTTATACCATCGGTCTGATATAACAATTTTAGCAGCAATTACAAGATGCACAATATATTCCGCAATTAATTGGAGTGTCAAATTTAATGACTGTTATATGCGGAGGAGTTTATTTCGTTAAATCCAATTAATATGTGATGAATAGAATTCAACGAACAACTTCTTAAACACAATAATCGCTGCTACTCATTATAGTTGTAATTAATATTTTAATTCTAATAGTAAATTTGAGTTTATATTTAGAAGCGAAATATTTGAATTTTAAGCGTTCTTTAATTATAATGATAAATATTAATCAATTTAACATTTATATTTATTTCCATCGCAATTCTTTCCAAAAATAATTTATATGCGCTAATGTTAAAATTTCTAAAAATTTTAATTTATTTCAGTATCAAATATTTTTGTCAATTATACGATGATAACAATAAATATATTATAAAAACCTGCGCTGTTTTCATACGGTAATGTGACTTAATTCAATTGGTTACATGAAATAATTAAATAACTTTTTGAATTACATTTTATTTTACAAAAATTCCATGTAAATCAGCTAAATAATTGATTACATATGTAATTTTTAATTTTATGTTAAATAATTTTCCTCTGAAAACCTATTTGTAAAATCGATCTCAACTGTAATAACGATGCGAGTTCTATAAAGAAGTACTTTAAAACTTAATGAAAACAAATACCAGTGTGTTCTATTTTTAATTATTTTCGTTCTAACTTTACGATCTTAAAGAAATGTTCTAAAAACAATTCTAGTTTTTAAATAATGTCATATATTTTGTAATGAAAAAGAAAGAACACCATTAAATGAAATTTAATTGATTAAAGAATGCATTAAGAATGATTTAGTGCGCAATTAACTCAGTTACGCAAACAAATAATTTCTGAAATGTTTCAAGTAGAAAAGAAAATAATGAGGACAAATTGTTACTATGTTATTTTGAAAGAAGATACTATTGCGGTTTGAATAAAAACAAGAAAACTATCGTACCACGCGATTTAACTCCAATGTTATCAATACACGCAGCGCCATCTCGTAGTCTTTTAATATACTAACTGAAGATATCGGTATTATCTGATTTTAATAAATTTATTTTCGTTAATTTAGAGAGATTTCAGGTAGAAACAAAATAATTATTAATGCTCATCGTTTATGAATCTAAAAATATCTCAGTTTAAAATGTAAGTGATTTTTATATATTCCTTAGTTTTAAAAATAGTATAATGCTAACAAAGTAAGTATAATATATGCTCTGATAAGAAAAACGTCAACTGTTGCATTCTATAATTCCTATAAAATCAATAATTTGTTTTTGAAATTTAGAACGTTTTCCATATGTATAATCGGTAGCAGTACAAAACATGAAGACACATTAGTTGGGACTTTAAATTCACATAGTACCCAAAAAATTGAAGAAAAAAATAATTTCAAATATATATTTTAAAAAAACCAACATACTGTTAGAAACAGTCATTTTATTTGAGAATTACGAAATTTTGTTTAGACCTTTGGAAAGAATATTTCAAAAAAATACCTTTCTTTAAGATATTATTTTCTTTGCTTTTTAAACCGATTCATATTTTTAAATAAATTTTATAATCAATAAAAATTGAAAGGAAGTTGCGGCATACATCAGACTGTTCAATTAAGAATTCTTGTATATGAATTCAATGCATTTAGAAATATATCTAAAATGGGCCAGAATTCAATTTTAAATACTCCGTTAGCATTTATGTCTTTGTATGTAACACTCAATATCAAAATGAAAATCATATCTCTCTCCTTAGCATTATGGTATTTGTAAAACAAATATCAATTCATAGCATACTTCTCAGTTACAATTATGACTAATTTATATACTCTAACAACTGAACTGCGTAAGTGCGTAATATTAATTTAAAATACTAGATTTCTCCTAAAATTTCACCTGATGATTAAATATTTAACATCAGTGAAATTAACTACGATTCTAAGAATTTTAATTTATTCGCGTGTAAAAACGAAACGGTTTATAACTTTAACAAAACTTTTTATAACTTTAAATACTTTTAGCAAGGAATTTTGGTTGCATTTAACAGTTTTAACTAGTTACATTGATGAAATTTGTGAATATAAAATATTAGCTATAACAAGTCTAAACAATGAAAATGATTTCCAATTCCAAAAATATTACAAACACATTTTTCTAAGAAATTTATATTACCTTAATTGCATGATTATTTGGTATATCTATTTTATGATGATGAAGTATAAATATTATTCGTCATTTCATTAAATAAACCAAAGAGTTTCTTCGTATTTTAATTCTTTTGAGATGTTTAAAAATGTTTTATCATTCATGTTAGGAATGTTTTATTATGAGGAGTTAAAACCTGCATGAAAAAATGTGTACGAAATTCAAACCAGTATACCGAAGTATTAATAGTAATAAGTAGTTATTTTATTCACATTTTTAAAGATATGCAGGAAATTATAAAAGGAACAGAAAAATACTGTAAAATAAAGATTTTCTAGAATACATTTCATATCATGAGCTTTTTAAAAATGCTCAGACTAAAAAATTTAATTATTTTGGTTGCTTTTCTTATATCAAGTGTTTTTGTTTGAAATTATAAAATAAAGTAAAAAAATGTAAATAAAGCATTTTATTTTAAAGTCTATAAAATACTGAAATGCAAAACGATAAATTATTCCAATTTGATCATTTTATTTTAAAGTCAGTTTTTATATAATAAATGAGAAATAATCTTTAAAAAGTTTTTAACTTAATTTTATCGTTTCTTAGAATACTAACATGCAATTGCTTGAACGTTTCACTATCACCACTGACTATTAAAAAAACTTTATAGTTATAGTTAACGTTTTCTACGATCATTTAAACATTTCTCTTAGATTTGTTATAAAATTATTGATGAAAACACAAACAATAACCACATTACTCCGGTAATAATTGCTGATTTCAATATTTTAATCACCTATTTAATAATGTTTTCTTTAAAATACAATTTATTTAAGAAAACTTTACTATTTTGTTCAAAATCATAAAAATCATTCACATCGTGGTGTATTATTAATATATATAATAATATTCTTTTATTTTTCTTAAATAAATAATTGTTAACAATACCGCTAACCATTTATCATAGTTACTTTTTTTAAACAAATAATTATTGGAAATGTTGGAAATAAAACAATTATTTATGTTTGTACATTTTCTTAAATGGATAAAAAAGATGAGAAAAATATAACAAAACAATTTTATGCAAAAAAAAAAATAATAATAATTCATATCAGATAGAAAACAGCTTTAAAGAGGATTCCATTAATTTAATTCTTGTTTTCAGCATATTTCCAAAAGATAATTTATCTTCTATTTATCTAAAAATTAATAATAAAAATCTGATTTACTTGTTGTGAATTTCTCTGAATCAATATTTGTAATTTTGTGCAGTACTATCAAATTAAAAATAATTAAAAGACGTTCAACCAAAGTCAAATTTTCAGTTTTTTTTATACCTGCGATCCTAGTCTCTTCGTGGCTTGATTGAAGTATTAATTGTATATTATTTCTTATCTTAATTTCTTTAAAAAACGATCCCTAAATAAGGCATATAACCATATATCAGAATATAAATAAAATTCATATATAAATACTAAATTTAAATATTTCTTCTTGAAATTATATAAAAAAAACTCTAAAAAATTAGTTATTTGATAATTATTATGATTTCACTGTTCATAATTAATATCAAAATTATTACATTCATATTTTCTCAAGAAGAAAGATTTAATTATACATAAAACTCGTAGTGAAACGTTAGTTTTGCACTATTAATAAAAACATTTTAATAAAACTTAGTAATTAAAAACAATTTCCTTTTTTTCTAACACTTTAAAACAATTTTAAAAATCTATTTTCGCTGTTTACCCTGAGTTAGATTTTTTGAAAATTCTTTTTGCAACTTAATATCCGAAGCGCGGGTTTTCATCGAGTAATACGTGTATTAAGCTTTACATTTCTTTTTTTAAATCAAAGAATGAATACTTTGTAAAAAAATAATGAATGGTTCCCTTAAACGGAAATATTTTTGTGATAAAATACATAAAAATAAAAAGTTAAACTCTCATACACGTAAATATATACAATAGCACATATTTTCAATACTCAAATAATGGAAAAAAATAATTTAAATTTTGAAAATCCGTTAAAAATATTAAATGGATAAACATCAAATACTATTACTATTTTGTTTTCAAATTTCAGAACATGCAAGAATCGGAGAAAATTTTAATCTTAATTAAATGGGACGCAGAAAAAGACATAAAATATTCTTTGTTAAAGTGACAGAAGTCATTTCTTTTGAAATGACTATGCGGGCAACTTTTTAATGCATTCAAAATACAAACATCCGAAGACAAATTAATGTTCACATTGACTTAATGAAAAATATTAATTATAATTATATTCGGTAATTTAGCAACTAAAACATCCCCAGAAATGAATTTAAATTCAGTGCGCATAAAATTTTTCGTTAGGTATTAATAGAAAGAGAATTTTAAAGTTACATTTTCATATATTTATTAAATCTTCACTTAAAGCTTTATTCCTATACTTTCAGATATCTTTTTACTTTTTAAAAGCTATCTTTTCCTTGATTTCTTTAAAAAAAATTAATATATTTTTTCAAACAAGTTACATATTTGTTTTGCTCGATTTAACAACAGAAAAAAGTATCGGGATTTAAAAATATGTAAAATATCAATGTTATTTTATTGTAAACTGTTTTTATTTTCAATTTATATATTCTTTTAAATATTGTTGTCAGAAATTATATAAAATGACAAATTATTGTGATTTTTTTAATTGGCCTTCATTTCTTCGAATTGCAATTGAAAGGTATCTTAAAAATATTAACGGCATTTGAAGCAAATGCTTATATATTACGATTATTGTGAAAAATGCTTTGAGTATAAGTAAACCTAATATTTAGCAGTTTGTAATCCAAAAGATTAGAATTTAAAAAATTGTGACATTTTCTTAAACATTAAAAATTTATAAGCACATGCCTTAAAATCTGTGAATAATTTAAAATTGATTTCTATAATTTAAATAAAAAAATTTAAAAAATGTAGAATTTTGACTTATTTCAAGATAAATAATTGCATATTTTCCAAAATTAATTAATTAAAATAAAAAAATGACATATCATAGAATAATGTCATAATCAAACTTTATAATAACTTAAGAAATTCTTATCTATATAATTAAGTTTTTATCAACAAACAAACAAATAAAAATATATTAAAGATAACATTATTTAGAACAATATATTCCTAATTTTAAAAAAAATCTCTAGAAATGATCAATTGCTATGGTCAATCTACTCAAATGATGAAATTAATAAAATTTAAATGATAATTGCTTATTCGTTTTATAGTTTTTGAAGTTTCTGTAAAGAACTTATCTAAGTGTGTGACATGCTAAATATTTTAAAATTTTGATATGCTAAAATTTTTAAATTTTCTAAAAGGAATGATCCCATTACATAAAAAAGTTCACATAGCTAAGTAAATGATTTTATAATTATAATTATTTATTATTTTATGAAATGCAAATCCAAATTTATGAATGATAAATATTGGAACTACAATTACAATCTTCTCATGTATAATTTTTCCAATATGTTTGTGAGGCAAAATAGTGTCAAAAAAAGTTTCTTAACTTTTTTATTGCTTTAGAACTACTGTTACTTTAAATGGCATTTTCTCGAAAAAGGAACTTTTTTACTCGCAGTTTCTATTCTAATTCATGCATTGTTTTGAAATATAATGGAGTATATATGAAAAAAAATTTCCCTTAATCTTATTTCATTATTTTTATTTTATCTTTTAAGGCTTATCATAGAAAAATGAATAAAATTAGTAAATTTTTGGATGTCTAAAGTTTTAATAAGAATCAAAATATAATTAATGAAAAAAATAAGAGAAATATGCGTATGATACCCAGCTTTTCAGTAAAATAAAAAAATATATATAAATGAGAAATAAAAAGTTTAAAAAAAATTAGATTATAAACTGAAAATTGTGAGAGAAGTATCATGTAGAGTCCCGTTGACAAGAAAATGATTTAATTTGTTAGTAACAATTTTTCGAATAAACTGGTGCATTTTTAGTTGACATATTTGAAGTTTTTAAAAATATTAAATACATATTTTTAAAAGATGGAATATGTTTTATATAAAAAGAGATAAATTAATAAAAGATGCTTCATAAAAAAGTTAATATTTTCTAAAGTATATTCTAAGTATTTCGCAAAGATTAATAGTTCGGTTTAAGATATGAAATGAAACGAAATTAATTGTAAAATAACACTTAAAATCTTTTCAATTTATTAATATTTAGATTTGAAGAGTGTAAAAAAAAATTTGTCATCACATTCGATCTAAATTTCAGTAAATGTTAAGAAACAAAGAAAAAAATATTTTTTTAAAAATAATATGATCAAAAGATTTCTTTAGGTGAAATTATTGATAAAAAGTAAAATCTTTTTACATAAAAAAAGAATTTTTTATATATATATATGCAGTAAAAAGTAATCGATGTATGATAAAAAGAATATTGGAAAAAGATTGGAATCTTTGATAAGATAAAACTTAATATTCAATCACACATTGTAGTATATTTCCAAATTATATATATATTTAAAAGAATGTAACGTTTTTTACAGAATGGGAGAATTTTCTTTTCAATCTTTTTTAAAGAGTTTTACAAAGGGGAATATATAATTCAATTAACAAGAGATTTTTTAATAACTAAACATGCTCCAAATTAAATTATTGGAAATTGTAGAGTTTGTATCACCCCATCGTTTTATTAAAAGACTTTATGGTCACGGAAATGCATAATGTGAAGAAAGTAACAAATAAATTTCTAAAAGATGAGAAAAATTCACATAGTTAAAAAATACTAGCCTAAGATGTACTAATATAAACGGAGAAGTGTTTGCCTTGAAAACTAATTTTAAAAATAAGCTTTCTATGCTCTAAAAATAGAAACACTAAAATGGGACCACTTCTTCCCCAAGAAAAATCAATCATTTATCAAAAAAAAAATCATACATTTAAATGAAAACTAATCAAAATAAATCCAATCAAGAAATAGAAAATCAAAAAATTATTTTCCCCTTAAAGACGAAAAATATGAATTTAAATACAAATAATCGGTAAATAAAAATTTTTTATCCGCCGGAAATTCTGTACTTTTCCCTTTTATGGTAGAATTATATGAACATACGAAAAAATGCGCAGTTAAATATAAGAATGTATATATTTACTTTTATTAACTACTGCACACATACTAGTTTAGCGATTCTATTATTTCAAATTATAAGAGAAAATTTAAAAATATTATATATCTATTTTGAAGTCATCTTGTAACAATAATAAAATATATAAATGATCTTTTTTTAAAAAAAATTATTTGCAAAAGACGAATGAAAAAAATTTAAGTAAATCTAGAAAATTGAAATATGCATCGTTTTGAATTTTAGAATTATAAAACAACTCGAATGCTATGTTTATGAATTAAAAATGATTGCAGAAATGACAGTTCTGTTTGCAGTATGAAATACAAAAGCGTAATATTATTCATTGTTTAGAGGAGTTTGAAATGTGGAGCATCTAACTAACATCAGTACTGAACTCCTTTGGGTTCTCACATACTTAAAAAAATAATAAACCTCACTAATTAGGGCATTCTCTTCTTTTTTATTTAAAATAAAATTATAATTATTTATTAATTTATCATATATATAAATCAATATTAACCTAGTCAATGTGCTCCAAGAAGGGAAAAATAGGTATTATTCTTTTTTAATGTTGCATTTTTTAAAATTATATCTCAATATGACAAAATCGAAGTAATTTTATTTTGCATTGAATTCATAACGATTGTTCAGTTTTTATAAAGCAAGAAAGAAAAGGTACAAGAAAAATTTCTTCTTTCACTAAATCGCTTGCGAATTTCATTTATTTAAATAATCTCTTTCCTTCGAGAAAAAAATTCGTTTGTAATTATTGCATAGTTATGAAAAAGAAAATTTTCAATTAATAAATCGTTTATAAATTTCTTGAATGATACAAAACAATTATTTTCATGTAATGAATCGTTTGCAGATTAAATTTAACAAAGATTTTTTTTTCAGTCAAGAAATCATTTGCAGGTTTAAATTATCAAAAAAAAAAAAAAATCAGTCCAGATATCGTTTGAGAGTTTTAATCATTGAAAAAAAGTTATTGTTAGTGACAAATTTGTAAAGATGAATATGAGAATATGCCCAGAGAATACTCACCACCACCTGGATCCCCTTCCCCTGGACCTCGGCTGCCCTGCCTCTAAGAGAACGACCAGAGAGATGAGGAGGGTTGCTCGGAGGGAGCAGAGGAGCATCGTCGACTGCCGACTTCTCACGAGAGCACTGTGATCAGGCCGCTCCGGCCATGCCTCTCGCTCGCGCGCCACACCCCCGCTTTCGCCCGCCCTCCCGAAGGGGGGCGCTCAACACCCCATCGGCACACGATCGTTAACGTCCCGAAGGCCGGATGCAGCCTTTTACCGGAATGGGCTTCGAACGCATTACCATTCAAAAGTTGGATTCGATGTCCGCACCAAATTTCTCACGTGCCCTGACCCATTGGAATCGAACAAATCAGCGGTGGCAGATTCTCACCGGATGTGCAGTCGGCCACCAATCAAGCCAATCCTGGCCCGTTTCCTTTCGGGAATTGAGGCACTAAAACTTTAAATTTTGTTCCGCCATCCGGAAGTTTGAAATTTCGCATCAATACTGAAAATTCGAGACATGTATTGTTTCATTTTCAGATTTTTAAAGTTTTTTTTCTTTTTTAAATCCAGCAAAAATTAGGGGAAAAAAATATTAGAACCTCACACACACAAAATCAAATTTTATATTGTTAATAAAAGAACCAAAAGAGAATGTTAATTCTATTTTTGAATTCTTATTCTGTTTTAGATTTTTTTTTTTGTTCCTTGCAACAACAGAAAACAGAAAGAAAATTAAAGCCATTTTCCCCCTTCTTCTTCTTTTTTTTTCCATTTTATTCTGTGAAAATAAAAGAAAATTCAATTTTAGAATTCTTCTTCTCATGGATTTCCTTTTTTCTTGTATCCAACTCAAAAAAAATTATAATCGTAGACACAAAGTCTTTACGACATTTAGCTCTATGAAATGACTGGAATCCTATTGTAATAGAATGTTTATGCCTTTTAACTTAGCATTTTAATTATCATCAGTTTTTATTTTTAGTTCAAGAACTATACGGAGTTCAAAAATATTAATCTCCAAAACTATACAGCAGTATGAAATTTGCTTTTTTTTACGAATTAAAAATATTGTTTCTTTTTAGAGTATCTATTAGAAGATACAAAGTTTTATTCAAAAATATGACTCTTCAAAATAACATAGCAGATGAAATTTGTTTTTTTTTCGAATTCGAAATATAATTTTTTTTTATTGGATCTATTAGAAAACACAAAGTCTTAATCAAAAATATGAATCTTCGAAATAACATAGCAGATGAAATTTGTCTATTTTTTTACGAATTCGAAATATAGATTGTTTCTTTTTATCGTATCTATTGAAAGACGCAAAGTCTTGTTCAAAAATATGAATATTTAAAATAACATAACAGATGAAATTTATCTATTTTTTCGAGAATTTAGAATACAGTTTTTTTTTATCGCATCTCTTTTATCCATCACATCTAATAAAAATGCTTGGATGGAACCAAATTTTTACTAGTTTTTATTCTTATAATTTAGAAATAATATTCATTGATTGTGATAAGAATTATCATTAATATAAAATTAATTTTATTTATGTAATTCAAGCACTGTATGTATTTCAGAAATATAGAACTATGTAACATTAACCGTTTAAAATTTCTTAGATTTCTGCTAATTGAATACAGTTAATTATATTATGGATTTGTCTGCAATTTGAAAAATTAGTATCCAAAAACAGTTTAATATGTCTACTCTTATTGAATTCCATAATTAATATTCGTATTCTGCTCCATTCGAGGAATTTATTGTTTTAATATGAAATTAAATAATCGAAATTTCTCATGTTTCCACGAAATCAATGAGTAAAATTATTTACTACTTCTGCCAATCTTGAAGCAAAAATATTTAAAAGAAAGTTCTTTTTATACTTTTTTAGATAGGGGCCTTTGGAAAGTAACATAACTTGCTGGTAAAGTCGCAGTTATAAACTTGGTTAAGTTTCATCGTGTTTGTAGCTTTGGTACACATAAAATTTTCTATAAAGAATTGAATTTTCCCGCCTTGTGTTATATAGAAATTTAAACAGTAGGGCACTTATACCAGTAACATTACCCAACCAATCGTCCCCTATCTTAAGCGTGATCCTATAATTACCGAAATGTCTAAATACCAATCAATATTACAAGAAATAGCTTTTAATATGTAGTACTATAATCTTTAAGTATGTAGTACCATTTAGTATGTACCGTTGTTTTAGGACATACCTCGTAATTTAGAACCTCGAATAGATGGCGAGAGCAACACCTGAGCTGATAGCCTCCTCTCCGTGGCACACCACACCAGCAGAAGGATGGTTGGCCAGACGGATTAGATGCACACCAAATCCCCTTACACGGTGATTCTACAATTGAATCGGGACTCGGACCTGAAACCCGCACCAACGAGAGGACAATTGGCCTGCCGGATAACGCGGTATAGACCCCCTTAAATGGTGGCTCATCGGTGGAATCGAGTCTCGAACCTCAAACCCTCCGGTTCCGAAGTCGAGACCTTACTTGGGGGTGGGCATGTACACTTCTAAGTAGGGTTTTTTCTCTTTCATATTTAGCTATTTAGCACAAATTTTAATTAAAGTAAAATTTGTTGTTTTTCTGTGATACCTTCCAAGAATATTATTGTATAAAATCATTTTTTATCCCATTTTAAAATTCAAAATTTTGTATTTTTAAGAATACTAATTTAATAAAAAGGGCTCTCTTTTTAAGTCTTTTCTTCTTCCCATAAGAACTATGGAATTCCTGTAACCGCCAAAAAAATTCGAATTAAGATATAGAGATACAGAGAGGTGTCTAGATATATAAGTCTCTCTCTCTATATATAGACTTTTTATTACTTTGAATTACATTATCATGAATTTTTTAATTTCTTTTTATTTCAATGTATGTCATTTCAACAAAAGGTGGTTTAATGGTTTTAAAATAGCGTTTTAACGACTCTTAAAAGTAAACAAAACCGATCCAATTTAAGTTGAAGGGAATTCAAGAAAAAAATGCTTTTGCGAGCAATTGAAGCAGATGTATTTTCGATTTCGAAGCAGATTGAGGCTGCTGATTGTACCGAAGAGTCACGAGATCAGATGAAATTGGAAGATGAACAAGATCGTTGTCTAAAACTAATCGGGAAGCATTTCGATGGTGCCGAATTCCTTCCTTGTAGTATTCCCTGTAGCTGTTCCCTGAATTCCTCATAATTTTTATCCTTCTTTCTAGATTTACTAAATAGTTGAATAGCTGAGATGAGTTTGAGCGAAATTTGTAGTAATACAATAAATAATAATCACGTATGAAAAAAGTTTGTTTTGGGGCGGATTTCTTAAGAAATATGTATTGTTGTTTCTAATCCCATGTGGTGTTACTGGGCTAAAACACCTCCATAAAAACATAGATCGTAAAAAAATCCAAAAACAATAGCGAAATCTTTAAAATCTCAATAATAGTAAAATTTAAACAGTTAAGAATATGATTGGGGGAGGTTTGATCTGCCTTGCACCAAGGACATTCAGCAAAGATCTTCCATCCGTGTTGGAAGGTGAGGATTTGGTGAGGCTCACTCAAAAAACGGGAGAGAGCTGCTTTTTAGAGATATCCAGACGGTGACACTAACCTGATCTGCTTTAACTTATAATCTGATTTTAATTAAAAAAATATTCATATGATAACAGAATTTTGTATATTGTAAATCTGAATACAGAATTAATTTTTGGATTTAAAAATATTAGTATATGTGCATTTAAACCCTTTATTTACCGAATTATGTTGCCATCAATTTTTCAACATTTTTGCATCAGTAGTTTAGTTTTCTTACAGAATAATCCTGAAAACCCAAGAAATATATATATTAACAAAAATATCTTAATTAATTTAACTATTAATTAAAATTTTTTAATTCTTACTTTAGCTTATATTAGTTTCATGTTATCTGGGTGACATTCTCCGTGTTCTTTAGAATACAATCAACAAAAATAGTCATATAGTAAAGATATAAGCTAGATTTAAATGGTACTTTCAAGTACGGTCAGTAAATAAAGGGTTAATTCCAAGTTATCCCCAAATAAAAAAACTATAAGTAATTGAAAGACTTAACTGAAAATAATTATAAAAGATTAAAAATATTTTTATGAATGATTAATTGAGTATTTTGATCAGCCATTTGATAAATTATCCATATTTTTTCCCTAAAAAAAGTAATGAAAAAAAAAAAACTATGTCTGTACGATTTGCTCTTTTATATTCAGGATAAAAATTCCTTCTTTAGGGAAATCTAATAATTCTTTGAATGCAGAACATATTTTTTCATACTTCTGATTTATTTTATATATCCTGACTAAATACCAATTGAAAACACTGAAAGCTTAATTTTCTATCCTATTGCTCTTACATGCGAAATATACCAATCCAAAATAGTTCAATCGTCACAAAATTCTATTTTAATTTTTTTGAGAGATTCTTCATTCGTTAAATCTTCCCGAATCCAAAAAAAAAAAAAAAAAAAAAAAAACAACCACCGAATGTTTGGAATCATCTCTAATTGTGAAAAATGGCTTCTAAAATTTCGCATCGATCTAGAAGGAAGTAATTTATGCATGGTATTGGCAATAAATCTGTCAATTTCTTTCCAATTCTGGATAATCTGTAAAATAAAAATTCGTTTGTAAGCATCTGAGGAAACTAAAAAATGTAAAAAGCTTTATAGACAAAACTTGGTGCTGCATAACTGTATCATTAAAAATGTAGATTTATGTCATATCTTGGATCAAATCAGTCACTATTTGGCGATCTGTAGCAATATGTAAGCTATTCAGCTCAAAATAAGAAAAATGAAATTTGGTGCATGATTTTCACAATTTCTTTTCCAACAAGGGGGACTAAGCAATTGCTTAGGCTGAAGGAGAGATGCAAATTCCAAATAAAGGGTTTTCTGAATTAAATGAATAATTAAATGAATATTTCTAATAAAGAATTAAATGGGTCTTTAATATTTCCTTTTCAATGATACTAGTATATACATCAAGTAAAAAATCTTTTCAGTGATATTTTCCGTTATTTTTTTAAATGTAAACTCAATAAAACTTTCAAAAGAAATAAAGTGCATTTAACTGCAATACCTTTCACTTTTTAGCTACTGAACACATGCAAGATCTTATCTACGATATTAAATACCTTTTTTGAATGTACCTCTTAACTCTATTATCGGGTTTGTGCATTATTATTATGAGGCGTTTCTAGCACTATATTTTAATAAAACTACATTTTTAATGATGTGTACTATGTACTATATTTTTAATGATGTACTATATTTTAATAAAAATCTACAATATGTTGCAAATTTATGAATAAAAATATTCTTTTAGGTTTTAAAAAGGCGTTTCAATAACCATAATAGTATCTGTGATATTATTTTGTACCACTTTAAGGAAAGATGCAAAGCAGCTCAGTCATTTCACGATTTCATCGAGCTTTACGGTGAGGATACAATCAGTGAAAGTCGATGCAGGGAATGGTTTGCCCGTTTCTAATTTTTTGACAATAGCCTGGAAGATAAGCCAGGAAGAGGTCAATCATGGGATTTCGACGATTAGGCAATTTTGGCAGCCGTGGAAGGGGACTAGTTTAATTATATTAACGTCCCGTTTTGAATAAGGAAAAAATGAACGGGAAAATGAATCCCGTTAGTAAAATGTTACCCTCGATTCAACAGTATTCATGCGAGATTGAGCGCCATCTTACAGTGATCATTCTGTTACACAACTGCTTCACAGAACTTTTTGTCAAAATCTTATAGTTAGAAGATGTTTCCAAAATACGTGGCCACCTCATTCACTTCATTTGAATCCTTGAGACTTCAGGCAGTGGGAATATTTAAAATATTGCACCTACAAGGACAAACAAACCTAGAGCGGTTGTTGCTTTAAAAAGCAGCATTACTAGACATGTCTCAGAAATTCAGCTTAGTTTAGTTATATTAACTATTTTAGAGAGACCTCGTCATTTTGAACCACAGTCAGATAACGAGGTCGTCACCTGAGCTGGCACTTCTCCTCTCCAAGGTTCCATGTCCCACCAGCGGTCCCGATGGATTTAATGTGCAGCAAACTCGCTTACACGGTGGTTCTTCGGTGAAATGGAACCTTGAATTTACAACCCTCCGGTTCCGAAGCCGAGACCTTACCACCAGGCCACCGCGACCAAGAAGGGGACTAAAGCTTAACCAATTGAATGCTGGCTGACAACTTCAATATGGACCATTAAACCAACGTTCAGGTATTGAAGTATATGGTGACTAGCTCCAAATTAATCATTTAAAAGTTATGTTTAATTAATTTTTATGTTTCCTTTTTCACGATAAAAACTGTTCAAGAATGCCTGATAACATTGTTCAAAAACGCCTGATAATTATGAACCAATTTAAAAATTAAGGGCAAGTATTTAAAAAGGGCAAATTAACTAGATGTCACTAACAATGATATTTCGAATTAGAGTTTGAAAGAATAATTTTTTTTATCAACGGTTTGTTACAATTCTTTTATGAATTGGTAACTCTGGTGTTATTTGCAGTTAACTCATAAGCCGCAGTAGCTTTGTGGTGAGGTCTCGGCTTCGAAACCAATGGGTTTCAGATTCGAGACCCTATTTCATCGAAGAACCCTCATGCAAGCGGGTCTGGTGTACGTTAAATCCGTAGGGACCAAACGTCCTCCCTTTCACTTGGTGTGGAAATTTGGTGAGAAGATATTATTTAAATATCGTCCTTGCCCTCTGACGAAGTCCATCCCAAAATACCCTCAGTGTTGCTTTATAACGGGACACTAGTATAACTAAATTACACCATCAAATTATGTTTGAAGCCATTATGTGCATCTCCTTAAAATTCTGTAGCATATCGGCAAATAAAAGCGCTATCTCTCATATGGAGCAAGGTCAAGGGTCATGAATGGTATGAGTACTGAGATTTTTATTTTGGCTCATGACAGTTATGTGTTCCAGAGAATAGCAAATAAATACAGATCTTATATATTTTTAACCGTATAGAATTAGTGAACTACAGTTACGGAACACTAACGTTTGGTATGAATCTAGCTTGCGATCTTTATTGTTTAATCACTGATATGCAGATTACATGCAAGCATTAGAAATTGGCCATTGCATATCTTTTCTCCGATGGAAGCCAAAACTTCACACTGAAATACAAATACAGTCAGAAGACCAAATTTCATTTACTTAAATCGTTGTTTTTAGGTTATCGCATTCTTACGATATTCTTACGAACCCGTAATTTTGCTTCCACGAATAATGTCATTGTAAGAAAGAGTTATTTACAGACATCTGTATTGGATGCTATCGGGCTCGCATTAGTGACCCCAGAGCTTGGCGACCATTTGAAGACTTTGCGATGAATTTGGCAACAAAATGGACAATACTCGAAACATCGAGAAGTTTCACCATCCGCCCATTAAAAAATGAGAAACGGCGAGAAACACCATGATTGGCCGAGACGCTTCTAATCCTGCCTCCTGAGAGTTATAAAAAGCTAGCACTCTCAAACTGGAGTAGTCGCTTCGGTGCTCATGCAGTGCACTCTGTCTGATTATACGAAGAGTTTCAAGGCAAATATTGAGCGTCATGTTCTTTGCATTCTATTATGATCGGGGATAAACCCCTGTTGGGGCTAGGCGCCCCATTAATCCAATTCATTTACTGGAGTAGTTGCGAACTACAGTAGTGAGTCGGCAGCTAAAGCGAGAATAGACAAAGGAATGTTTCAGCCGTCTGGAGAGACCGTAGAGCAAAGCTCGGAGGATTCCCCTCTCCTGCTGAATCCTGTCTGGTCGCTTTGAGTGCTATGGGCGTTGTTACTATTTGATTTCTACTTATGGGCTACCGCTGTTGTGTGCTCATCTCGGCTGTAAATATATGTCGTCTTTGGGATGTTCTGTTTTCGTGTAAATAAACGTTGATGCTTTCTACTGAGACCTGATGATTGTGTTTTCCAACCATTCACCCACAACATTAAATCAAGTTCGAAGGTGAAATCTGTAACAATATGTATGCAAAAGTATTCATCACAGACAAAAATAAGTGTCTTTATAAAGGATTACCAGATAATATCTATTTAGGTCTTTAAGATTTGTAGCTATCGCATTCATTTACACTTGGAGAACCGGAAAAGGAGATTTCTTCTGATGTCCCCTCTAACTTTGATAGCAGTCCACACATTACTTACCATAAATACCATATAATACCTAAACCAAATTTCACCTTTATAGCTCAACACATTTTTGAGTCACCAGGGTCACAGACATAATACAAAGAGAATTGGTTTTTGGTATTTTTAAGGGTCTGAAAATCTCGGGTTTTAATTTTTTTAATGAATGCAATACGTTTTTGCAATACTCCCTGTATATTTCAAAAATTAGAAAGTAAAATTCAGTTTCAGGATGGTAATATTCAAAAGTTCATTTAAAAATTTAGATGGGTTATTATCAGAAAATTTCGATTTTCGAAACTTAAACCAATCGTTAACTATACCGCTTGTATCACTGTTTTTTCCCTTGTCTACTTTTTCATTACGATTCGTTACAATGTTTTATTTTTAATTTCATTGTACAGAATAGAAATGCGCATGTGAGTAGCTGAAAAGGCGAAAAATTGACTGAGGCTTTTTAAAAAAAAAATTCGAATGGCATCTCATAGATAAAGAACAAATAAATTTAAAATGTTTATAATAGTTTCATAAGTGTGAATGGCAATATGAAGGCTAAAATTCTTGCAAATAAGTTTTTCGTAACTGTTGGATATCTTCGTAAAAAGATCTCAAGTTACTTTATGAAATTCTTCCTTTTTATTGAAAAATTGCTTCGAAATTTGATGCTTTTATAAACTTTTAGCATAACAACCACATGCTAAATTTCATCAATACAGTTCGGAATATTGATGAATATGAAAGTTTTTGACTATCCAAGAAGGAAAAAGGCTTTTTTAGTCCCTTGCTATGTATTTAATTTTGTTTGTTTTGTCTTCGAATTATCATGCTCAAAAAAGGGCAGGCATAACACCAAAGTTGTATTTATTTCGAACTAAAAAGATCTAAAACAAAGCTATTCTTCAAAATTCCAAGCTCAAATTTTTTGATGATTATAATATTTTCTCTTCATATATTTAGTACTAGAAAGATGAAAAGAATTTAGAATTTTTTTCCCAGTTATCAAAGCATTTCAATTTTAAAAAAATATCAACACTTAATTGCAGCATCTGTGCCAGAGAAAGCATGTGTATAATCAATAGGGAATCAATTCTGTTACAAATTCAATTTATATTCCATTTATAATTGTGCTCATGTATTGATATGAAGACTTTCTGCAGTTCATTACCCTTATCAGCCACTAGATCATTCATTATGCAATTAGCTGATATACAGCATTGCTAACGGTTAAAATGTAAAATAGTATTTTTATATGCAAAAACTACTTCTGTATAAAATTTTCTGACACACGAAATCTTTTTATCATCTAAAACATTTTTAATTAAAGTAAGAATATCGATTAAACAAGACGACTTTTAAAAATAGTTTATAGCTTATTTTTTCCAATACCAATAATCCTAGAGTTGTTCCAGATTCAATTACTGATCATTTGCTTTTAAACCTTCCTTTTAGTGTTCTTTCAGAATTCTGTTATCGTGTTCTAGAAACTGCAACTTCGTTTGCATTCTTGTTCATCAACAACAGAAAATATTGCTATAATAATTGCAAAAATTGTTTTTTTAAAACAAAATAAAAAATATCAAAATCATTTTAAGAACAACAATAATAATTTTTAAACAGTAATATAAAAAATAAAGGAAAAATAACCTGGAATCTTATATTTACAATTTTATTTCAAAATCATCTGTATTAGAAAATTTTGTTTTAAATTTTGAAAATTATTAAAAATTTATAAAAAAGATGGCAAGGAAATGAAATTCGTGTCCATTAAAAAGCTAAAAACTATTTAATTTTAAACTGATATGAAAATATTTCTTTCAAAATTAGTTTGTATTTAAGTAAAAATGTAATTAACTCTTACACGATGAAAAGAATAATATTTTTTTTTCCTTTTTTTAAAGAATAAATGTATTAAATGTGGTTTCCTTGTACAAAATTTGGTATAATAAGCATATATATACAAACGCAATGATTTTCATTTAAATTAAGGCATTTATTTTGGCAACATGACATCATAACGCTTTTCCGTTTAAATAATTAAATCATAAATTATATACTTTGGAGTTGATTCTGCTTTGCATAATTACACGAAGTTTTCTTTATTCTTTTTTTTTTTTTAACTTTTAGCAACACACAGTATGCATAATAATTAACATTATTGAATCTGTGGAAATAAAAACAAAAAAATTAAGGCATCCTCTTAATTGACTATTCTTTCATCATTTTTTTGTCTCGTCAGACGTATCGCATGTAACTATTAATTTATATTTTTCTGTATGAATAGTTGTAATAAATAGAATGAACCTCCTTTGAGTCCTTTATATTCATTATAGGGGTATTTTAGCATGATTGGCAGACGTACGGACTTAAAATAAAATATTATCCTATAAATAGAATTGTTCATTAATAAGACAGTGAAATTTCATTTATAGTTGCAACAAAATATTTCAAAATACATTTGTAATTATAGCATAGCAAAATTAATTTGCAGCTAGATAATTAGTACTTATCAGGTGAACCTTTCCACTTTAAATGAAAAATCCATCTCATATTTTAATTTTAATCTACTAGTAACACTGAGAACATTTTTCTTACTGTTTGGACAAATTGCTTCATTTTTTTTATTTTACATTTCTTAGTATTATATTTTTTAGACATTACATTAGGTATGTTAAAGATTTAAAGAAGATTTATTTTCGTGATAGTTTTGAAACATTATTCAATATATTATATATAAGATTTTAAAAGTTACATGTAATTTCAAGTTTTAAAATATTTTGGGATATAAGAAACTAAAACTGTGCCGTTAAAAATCTAATAATACTGAAAAATTCTAATAATTTTTTTGCTGCTTGAACAAATTGCTTCATTTTTAATTTTGCATTTCTTAAAACTATATTTTTAGACATTACACTAGGTATATTAAATAAGAGTAACTCTTCCGGATTAAGGCAGAGTGTACGACTTTCGCTGTTAACGAGCGCCGTTAAGGTGAAAGTACGACTTTTCACGAACACACACGACACAACCTTTTTTTAGGGGGCTGTCGAACTCATTCATCCATCAGCAAGTCTGAATTTAGATCCAAATCAAAGACTAACTCATCCTTGATTCAGTACCATCAGTGGTATCATTTGCTGTGGGAACTTGGAGGACTTTGCAGTCGCGACCAATTTAACGTGTCCCAACTGCCAATAGCCAACATGGCGGTCTTTGGCCGAGACGAGGACAGAACTCGCTACCTTTCGGTTACGAAACTACCAGAAACTACCAACCAGACTACCACGGCCCCCCGAAAAAATGTAATCATGCGTTATTTAAGTGTTTATGGCGGTTTAAATTGTCAATATTATACATTTAAAATCTTCAAATTAAACTTTCATAGCTCTGGTTTCAAATTTTCTCTTTTCAATTAAAAGTTTAGAGAACAATTTCATTGAGCTAATCGCCTGCCTCATTCATTTTAACCTCTGGGACTCCGATGCCTCCTCTCAGACACCATTCAAGGCAGTGCATCAATTTGTAGTTTTTTTTAAGAAATAATTTTCTTAAATTTTGATTGGTAAATATATATATATATATATATATATAATATCATAGACATACTAGGATACACATTTAGGATATATACTATTTGAAGAATAGTTTTAAAAAACTATATACTTATTTCTGATTACGGTTTATACCTAAATAAATACCCATATTATCTAACCCCTAAAGTTTGAACGTTTTGAAAGTTTTGGGTAAAAATATGTAGATTAATTTTCCGGGAAAATTCAGCTTTAAAAATTTCTTATATATTAATTTTTCGGAGCAATAAGCGAGTCCTCTTATTCGACAAATAATTATGCATCGAATTACTTTTCGTAAGCTAACTATTCAAGGGCTAAAATAGTTGAAATTTATTAGCAAGAATCATTCAATTTAAAAAATTCGACATGCAAAATGCGTCTTATTATAGTCGATGAGATAGTTATTTTTGTTTTGTTAATGTACGCCATATTCATTAAATACATTTTAGGATACATACTACGATACACATTTAGGATGTACACTATTTGAAGATTAGTTTAAAAAAAAATGTATGTAGTAAAAGCTCCTTATTCGCGCTTCCTTCATTCACGTTTTCACTATTCACGGATTAAAAAAATGCGACCCAATTCCTATATTCGCTGCTACAAATTTCTTTATTCGCGGATCTAATCAGTACATACATAATAATAAAAGGATTCCAATAGGCATCCAACCCAATATCCTTTGTAAATGCCGTCAAATAGACTAATAAAAAAGTAAAATAGATCTTATTACAACTTTGCCTAAAGTATGCTGTTAAATGTAAACTGCAAACATAGCCGACATCGCGAATGGAATAGGACGGGATGGGTTCGAACAGATAGAATCAAGTGACATTCAGGAATTTCTTGAATCGCAAGATGGAGATTTAACTCAAAACGACTTGGAGGAAATGTTAAATTCATAGCCCATTGAAGAAGATACTTCAACAAGCATTGGAAACGTGCCATTTAAAGTGAAAAATCTTAGTGAAGGTTTAAGAATGGCAAATGAGCTTTGAGATTTCTTTATGAACATTGATCCGTCTATGGAACGAAGTCTTATTTTTAAGAGGCAAATTGCTAATGCGACTGCTGCGTATCGGTCTGAATTGAAGGAGCCTTAAAAACTGACAAGCAAGAGAAAATGACAAAATTCTCCAAACCATTGCCTAAGCCTTAAGATAATGAATCAAAATGTTCAAAAACTTCAATTAAATTAAATTTTTTAAATATATTTTTTTATTATTTTGTCGCCTAGGAACGTATCCCCTATAATCCCATACAAATTAGCATTCCGTATTCACAGTTTCTGTATTCGCGGCATATTTATGGAGCATATACCCCGCGAATAAAGAGTTTTTACTGTACTTATTTCTGAATATGGCTTATACCTAAATAAGTACCCATATTTATCTAAAACAAAAGTCTGAACCTCGGCTGGTTTGAGATCTTTAATGAATTATTCTGCAAATGACTAGCCCTAATTGGAATCATATGCTAATAGATGGCTATTAAATGCGATGAGTATGTTCTTAAAACGCAATGGTTTATCAAGAATCTGTAATTCGAATCAAAAGATGAATCAATCCTGTATACCAGACAAAATTGATGATTTCGTAGATTTTGTCCATTGTCCGTTAGCCATTCTTACTGCCATTTGACTGTTATGAAATTGATGCTAATAAAAGTAATTCATTTTCAAAATGAATAGCAAAAAAAAAAAAAAAAAAAAAAGAAGAAGAAGAAGAAAACCTCTGAAAATGTTATATATTATATAATAATGGCTACCGAAATAAAATCCAGAATGAAAAAAAAAAATGTAAAATCAACTATCCACATAAACGAAAGATTTTCAGAAAAGTTACTTCTGCAAAGATATTCTTTTTTTATGAGGGTGAAATAGAATAAATAATTTTGATTCAGGTTTCCTTCCCATGTAGAGATGATAAGGAAAAAAAATCCCTTATCAATAAATGATGTCATTTTGTATTTTGAGAGTGATGATGTAACGTCAAAAGGAAAAAGTATAATAAATCCGTAATTTATACAAAATTAATATAACCTAATTATACTGTGAAGATTTTATGGAAATATATACATCTCTATTACAGATACAAAGTTTTAAACTAAAACTGTTTTTATTCTTTATAATTTAATGAGATTACGATTTTTAAAAAATGGCGAAAATATCTGATAGTAATTGTTATTTCGTTAGATAAGAACAATCATTAAATTCTAAAGGCATTCGTATTAAAACAAATCGACAAAAAACTTTTAAAGGTTCTTCTCTACGTGACAGCGAATCATATACTTCACGCTAATTAATGTTATCTAAAAGAAGCAAATGCATAATGTATAAAGTCAGATAATATTATAAAAACATTGGTTTACAAAGATTATCAGTAGAGAAAGATTTTGAATAGGTGAAATAAAAGAAGATGTGTTGGGAATATATATCATGCATTCGCCGATGAAATAATAATCTTGTTTACATTAATTGACTGTCCGTTGTAGGAATTTATATTTAATTCTTACAATTCTACGACGCATTTTTAGTCATGACAATAGTAGAAACTTTAAGCAGAAGAATTTTAGTTGTTCATTTTTAGAGAAATTTAATGTTGTTTTGTTCGATGGATTATTTTCAGAAGAGATGAATTGCCAGGAAACATAACTGTCACCGTCAAAATTGTTTGGCGAAATTGTTGTTGCCACTGTCGAAATCAATTATCGTTTTGGTGACAACTATAATACATTGGAAAAACAAAAGGTATTTGTTTAGAAGGAACTTGAAAGGTTAAATGGATTGTTAGACAAGCATTTTTATATCGATCATGGGTTATAGCTAATAATTTTTGTTGTATAACGTTATATTCTTTGATTATGTTTTCGTTCGGAAAAATTAAACATATACTAGCTGAAAATAATATACATTGATTTGAAAAATATGCCTGACTATAATTTTATTTTAAAGGAATTATATAAAATGCTGTGTATATTTTACTATGTTCTAATTACAAAATTAGGTAGTTGAGAGTATTACAAATTTTGCAATAAACTTTTTGTCGTTGATTATATGTATATTTTTGTTCTTTTCCAATTAACGTTAGATTATTCCATTTATAATAATATGGACAGAAAAAACTCAAAACGTAAACAAATAATGCTACCAAAACTTTTTAAATCTGTTATTATATTAAATACATCTATCCATTTCTATATCGGAATGGATGTATAAAAAATATGAATCTACTTTTACAGAATCATAGAATCTGGTTATGAATCGGCAGTTCCAAAGCAAAAATGGAAAAATTTATGGTTTTTGTTGTTCTTCGAGATAGAGGAAGATAATTGCTATATTTTTAAGTTCAGAAGTTATTGGAAAATTAAATAAATCTTTGGTATTTTTTAACTAACCATCCAATAAAATTATGCCACAAAAATTATTTTCGCAGTCTACTAAAAATCAAAATATTATTTTTTTAAACAAATTTCTCTCTAATTTTGACGATTTAAAAAATATATTTTCATAGACAACCTTTAATAATATATATTTTTTATTATGATGATGAAATACAAACAATTTACATTTCACAATCAGATCATTTGATCCCAAGCTTTTGTTAGTGCTAAAATTAAGATGAAATATTACTTTTTTAGGTCTCAACGCCGAATTAAGATTTTAACTTTTTATATAAACTTTCTAATTTACACGCACAGTAATTTACTGTTCATAGATTCCCTTAAATGCGTAATTTACAATGTTTTCAAACAGCAGATGAAATTTTGAATAAATTCTTTCCTTATTAATTGCTCAAATATCCAAAAACCCTAATATTCCGTTTGAACAAATTGGTCTCCGGAAGTCATATAATCACATAAGAGAAATATGCTCTCTTATTATTATATCTTTAAAATCATACCGTCTCAAGTAATAATATTTCAATAGTATGAATTTGGAACACATTTGTGCATAACTTATATATAAAATTCCATATTATTATTAATTTGCTTTTTTAAAATTTATTGTAATTTTATATTCTTCTAGATAAAAAAGATATATCATTACCTTAAATGAACTTAAACGAATGTGAGGAATATTAGGAAAGGTTATTGCTACTTAAAAGAATTTTGATTTTGTCTGGAAGAGTGTTTTGAGTTAATAACCAGCAAATTAATGAATTAAAAGATCTTTATTTTATAGTTACAAAGCTACTCTATTCATTTTGTAATGACTTGATCTCGACTGATCAAATAAGACAGTGGAGTTTCAGACAAATATTTTATTTACAACCATATATTTTAACAGAAGAACAATTTGTTCTAATCTAGCTTAAATATTCGTTATTTACACAAAATTTGTAGATTGGTCTATATTGAAAAGAGTTCATGAAAAGAGTTTTCTCTTAATTCGAAGAAAAACACCCCAAGAGGCTAACATGGTGTTATCCAGAATAGCTGCCAAGGTGGAGCGTCAAAAATCCGCATTCCAATCAGTCACTTTTTTTCTTCAAAATGCGCTATTTATCTCGGTCCAAACTCCGCCTCCTCAGTTTCCATTCGCCCACGTCAGCTTTCTATCAGCCAATCGCAAAATCAAAATTTCCTTCATTTGTGGTGCCAGTCTTTCGTTACTTGGCATTGCCCATTAATGACGTGTCCTAGCTATTGACCACTATGTAGCACGTGTCCATGATATTCCTTCACAAAGGTACCACCCAGCATCCAAATGTTGGACATTTCTTTCCTTTGAAGTTGCGACAGGTTTCTTCCACACAATAACTCCAAGTATGGTCTAATGACCAGATGCGAACCAGTCGGTGATAAAGGTATTCACCATCTTGAAATCTGGCCACTTTTAACAATGGAGGACGTTAACAGATGGTGGGAAACTGGCTGGAAAGGCCGCTTATGATGATTGGGAAGGGGGAACATTACAATACTGTTCACATACATAGTGCTCAGAGAGCAATGCAATATTCATTTATGTTTAAAACGTAATAAATAATTGTTTCATGCATTTTCATGTTTTGTAACGTAATGAGAGATATTATTTATATTTCAAATATTATATTATAGTGTGCAGTAGATTCTTAGAACTCTTGTTCATGCTGATATAGAAATAATCAATACTTTTTTGAAAACTAAAAAAATTTGGGTTTTTAAATATTTTTTTATCAACACTTATTACCCAGTTTATTTCAAATTTTATTCCTTAAAATTTTTATTTTATTCCTTAAGGGTTAAAAAGCAATTTATTTAATACTCAAAACAATAACAGAATTTCATACCTAAATTAACAATAATATATGAAAAACTCATGGCAATATATTTGCAGTAACAGCCAAATCCTTTTGTATTTTCCTTATAATAAAGAAAATTATTATTGCAAAGTATGATTTAAAATATGTTATCAGTATATTGAAATTTAAGATAATTTTTTAAAAATTCTTTAGAATTTAAAAGTTACTTTTGTTTTGCAATGATTTTGGTAGTTGTAAAGTAAAAGCATTCAAACTTGATTTAATTTTTAATTCATTAAAATTTTTTGAAATGCTAACTCTACATTTACAGTCTTCAAAGCATATTTTTACAAATATTTCATCTGCTTTTTCAAAATTGGATCAAGCTGTGTAGCACATTTAAAAGGCGTTTCTGAGAATGACTCCCATAAAAATCAAAAATAGATTAACAGAGGGGAAAACCCACATGTGGTGTTACTTTCGGACTTCTCTATTTCTCGAACTCATTTATTACCTTCGAGTTTTATGCCATTTCTGAGAAAATCTCAATTTAGATTTTTACATCTAGCGCAGTTTTTAGCCACGAATTCGAGTGTACTTTTTTGAGGTATACTTTTCATATACATGGTGGTTATAATTAAAGTGCAAGTTTTGAAGGACTGTGGAAAAAAAAAAAAAACTACTTGGAGTATGTTGAAGAAATTTGGTATACATTCTGTTTACAACATGGGGAAATAAATTTCGCGATAAAATCTTTTAGCTCACTCTTTTGCAACAGATGGCGCTGTAAATTATTAAAACATTGTTTTTGCTCTGTACTTCTTGCATACAGCCCCGCCACCACTGAACGTAGCAGTATCGACAGGATTTGTTGTGGTCTGTACTATGTCTAAATGGATACCACTTCAATTTAAGAATCATTATGATGATAAAAGTCTGTATCTTTTAATCTATAGCCATGGATTTGTCAAAGATAGAACGTACTCTGTGAGTAAAATGTTACCCTCGATTCAAGAATATTAATGCGAGATGGAGAACTATCTTACATTGCTCTTCTGTTACACAACTGCTTCAAAGAACTATTTGTCAGAATCTTATAGTTTGCAGATTTTTACAAAATACGTAGCCACCTCACTCACGTCACCCACCTGATTTGAATCCTTGAGACTTCAGGCCGTAGAGATATTTAAAAATCGCATCTGCAAGGACAAACCTAGCACTGTAGTTACCCTAAAAAGCAGCATTACTAAACATGTCCTAGAAATTCAGCTTAGTTTAGTTTAGTTATACTAACGTCCCATTGTAAAGCAAAACTAGGGCTATTTTGGGACGGACCTCGTCATTTTGGATGACGAGGACGACACCTGAGCTGGCACCGCCCTCTCCACGTTGCACCGGTGAGAGGACATTTGGCCTGGCAGATTTAATGTGCAAGAGATCCCCTTACATGACAGTTTTTCGGCGGAATCGATTTTCGAACCTTTTACAGTCCTTGAAACCCTCCGGCCCCGAAGCCGAGACTTTATCATCAGTTCACCGCGGTCCTCTAGAAATTCAGCAGTAAACGTCAGGTGCTACTGTGGATCCCGGTGTCTTGCGTTTACAGCAACTGATAGGACTTGAAGGATTCTATATTGAAAAAATATTGTAATACGTTATGCATTTCATATTATTACAAAGAAAAATATTGTTATTACAATGTATAAAATATTGTCATTAAAAGGGCCACCCATGTCAAAACGTTGAAATAGATTTTAAAAAATTGCGTACTTCATTTCCCCATGTTGTGGTATTATTTCTTAAGGTACTCGTCATTAGACAAGCCCGCTGTTACGAAGACAGCGATTTAAGTCAATAGGATGCGTCTCTTGATTTTTTCAATAGCGCCATCTAGAGCCAAAAGTACGACTTTACCACTCTAGTGTCACAACCCTTTTTTCCGGGTGGACATCATTGATGCATTTTCATTTACTCATCTACAGATCGTAATTTTGATCTAGATCAGGGAACGATCACCTCTGAACCAGTATCCCCATTGGTATTACTCTCCCCGCGGAGGACTTTGTGATCACGACGGATATATACATAGGCCAATCACCACCATACACGGACAAAAGACCAACATCCTACCAACTAGGCTAGCCCATGCTGTTAATATAAGATATACCAAATTCCTTCAACATGCTCCAAGTAGTTTTTCTTTTCAGCCCTTAAAACACTTGCACTTTAATTACAACCACCCTGTATAAAATAAGCAAAGAGGCAGCATTGCATTGGTCGGAAAATTCCACCTCGAGCTTAATATATTTCCCACCTTCGGTGCTATCTTAATTCGTAAAACACATTTCTTGCATTGTTTCTAACCGTCAAACAGAGAATAGGATAGTTCAAAAACGCTTTGAGTAAGACGAAAGAAATTGAATTCAAGTCTTTACATTAAGTTAGTAGTAATTCTTCACATTAGGGTTTGATAAGCTAAAGCTACTCATTTTGAAAAGGAATGACTTTTATTAGCATCAATTTTTTTAACAAACAATTGTGAAATGGCAGTAAGAATGGCTAATGGACAAATCTATGAAATCATCAATTTTGTCTGGCATACAGGATTAACTCATCTTTTGATTCAAATTACAGATTCTAGATAAATTATTGCCTTTTAAGACCCCACCCGTAGCATTTAATAACCATCTATTAACATGTCATACCAATTAGAGCTAGTTATCTGTAGAATGATTCATTAAAGACGCAAAACCAGCCGGTGTTTAAACTTTTGGGAGTTAGGTAAATATGGGTATTTATTTAGGTTTAAGCCATAATCAAAAATAAGTACATAGTTTTTTTAAAAAACTCATCTTTTTGGTAGATTTCTGTAAAATGTTTAACGGAAATTCACTCACAGGAAGGTAAGAAAGCTGTACAATTACAAACGTGTATAAGATAACAACAAATTGTACAGAGTGAGATAAACAAAATTTAGTGCCCAGTTTAGATCTTAAATGAAGATGCATATTAAATTTTCAATTGACTCCGTCAAGAGATTGTTCATCCATTTGTCTTTACTTTTGTAGACATTAACATGCAATAACTCAAAAACGGAGTTAAACAAATGGAGCTTTGTACGCAATTTGATCACCTGAAATGTAGGTTCTTATTCAGTTTTAAATCTCATCTATTAAAAGATTTAACATTTGCTACTCTGCACTTCCGTTGGCATTTGTACATGATTTGTGTACAAATTTTGTATGGCGATCTGTTAACTATAATTATAATTCTATACCAAAATTCAGAAACACTACACTATTTTTCCCAAGAGTTTTGATTCCGAATGAAAAAGAAAAAATAAGTTCAAAATTCATATTTCATTTTCTTTTTTCCTGCTGAAAACTACCAAATGCGAGTCTAAAAACTCGAAACTCTTGGTGTTTACGATTGTGGTGATATCTTAATAAACCAGTAACAACGTTTAGAATGAAGTGATCACTTTTGTCGAGTGGTTATGCTATGCGCCTACGAACCAAAAGGTCAAAGGCTCGATTCATACTCTATTCAACCTGCTATATTCATTACCTGGAAGAGCTATCGTGGCGCCATCTACCAGCAACAAATACAACCAAAGTCCTCAGACTCACTTGACGCAATAGCAAAAACTTACTCACGCTCGCCATAACGCTTGGCGCTATAAAATCGTTCGTCTCTCCGTGGAATCACTGGTGGGGGTGAGGGAGTGTAATAGTGATATATTAATAATACAGTAACAACCTTTGGAAAGAGGTGATCAGTTTTGTCTAATGGATATATTACTCGACTGCTAATTGTAAGGTCACGAGTTCGATCCTTGACGGAAATCAATCTCCACATTGACGCGACATCACATTACAAGTCGTCACACCTTCTTACCCAAGATGTAAAATTTTATGTGGGGGAACGGGGATAATACATTAATTGGAGAATATTGGAAAAACTCTATTGGACCACTTTAGCTGTTTTCTTTTCATTGTTTTATCACTTTTACCCTGCATTTATATTTCATGAAAAGCTACCAGACTGACGAATAAAATTAGGATCCCATGATACAGTAAACAAATGACAGTTTCCATGCACATTAAATAATCGAAGCGGGAAAAAAAGATTTGAAAAAGAAAAGAAAAAAAAAAGTTAATGAAATAATAATAATAAAAGAGTTGCACTACAGTTTATTCTATTTTCTGTACAGTTTATTCTGTCTCCTGTATAGTTTATTCTGTTTTCTGTACAGTTTATTCTGTTTCCTATACAGTTTATTCTGTTTTCTGTCCAGTTAATTCTGCTTCCTGTATAGGCTGAGTTTTTGTGATGATCTAAAGTAATACTTCTGCCCTCGAGTGTTCAGGGGTCTTTACCCTCATAGGTTACTGCGTCTGTCTTTCCACGATCTCGAACATGTTTTGAATCGGAGTTCAAACTAAGGAGTATAAGCAACAGCAACAGCAATAATAATGTAATGTTCATATATATGTTTCAAAATAAACGGCGATGAATGTGAATGCTAATGAATAATGAATGTTTAAAAATAAATGGTTTTTATAAATGATTTCAGATATATGTTTAAAAATAAATGCCGAATGTGAATGTTAATGAATGTTTCAAAATAAATGATTTCAGATATATGTTTCAAAATAAATTATGATGAATGTGAATGGTTATGAATAATAAATGTTTCAAAATAAAGGATTTTAATATATGATTTCTGGTATATGTTTCAAAATAAAGGATTTTATTACACAGGGTATTTCAAAACTCGAGTCAGTTTCGTAAGAAGTGACAGGACAAAACCAGAAAAGTGCAAATCATCCTATAATGTACATTCAGAATTCAACATTTTAAGAGTTATTCAGTATTTTCATGAAATCTGTTTCGTATTACCTTGTCGGCATGAGAATTAAGTCAATTTTGATTCGATTCTAAGCGATTGAATAATATATTACAGTTAAGATGAATATATCAAATAAGCTCATATAGGATGAGTTTTTAAGTGTTCGTCTTACCATGCTGGTGAGATTGCAGACTGGCGAAAAGAAAATGCTTTGACAGATGATATTCAACATTTTAAACGGATCTGCTTTTCAAATGCACGAATTGTTTAAAGGATTTCATTTATCTAAACTGATATTAATTTAGTATTATTGTATTTACATGCATGCGAAAGCACAGACAGACCATCAACCTACTGACCTATTTTGTTCAAAATTTGAAACATATATGCATTTTAGATACTCGATTAGAATATTATTTATAAAACTGTTTATATTTTGTATATATCGTATATAGACAGCCACTCAGATTTTCTTTCTATAGATTTCGCGCAAAATCTAAAAAATTCTACAAATGAGGCGAAAATACCATATATGAAATTTCATATCCCTGGCTCAAAGATTGTTTGAACTATTGTGCTCATAGATTAACGGACATATTTACCTATTTCTTAGACAAAACCATCTTTTAAAAGAATTTTCATAATTTCTCTAGGCCGTATTTAATTTGTGCACCAGTGCATATCATTTTTATAATTACTGGTAAGCGAGTGTAAAAAACGTGGAATATATTGTCATGTTAGGTTAGAAAACATGGATTATTGTTTAATATAGTTAGGATTTCCACAAAATTGTGCAGCTTATTGGACAGTGTGATAATTCATTCCAAGAGTTTGTATCGTTTATTGGAGAGTGTGATATAATAATTCATTCTAAGAGTTTGTGGTATTTATTAGAGAGTGTAATATAATAATTCATTCCAAGAGTTTGTGGTATTTATTAGAGAGTGTGATATAATAGTTCATTCCAAGAGTTTGTGGTATTTATTAGAGAGTGTGATATAATTCATACTAAGAGATTGTGGCGTTTGTTGGAGAGTGTGATATAATATTTTATTCCAAGAGTTTGCGGTGTTTATTAGAAAATGGATTAATAACCCTTGTTATAAATTTGATAATATGCTAAATGAATGGGTGAGCGTTTTTTTAATTATTAATTAGTATTTTAACGCAATGTATTTTCATTGTAGATGATTTATTTCTTATAGAAGTGCAGTTTGAATTATAATCTTAACATATAACTGAATTGAATTAATAACATTATTAGTTGCTGAGATATAATTTTTTTGATATAGTAAAGGTGATTCGTTTTCTACAATGAAATTTGACTGTCACATCTGTTTATATAAGTTAGTATTTCAGCTTGGTATATATTTAGTATTGTAAAGGGTACATTTCTCACTGAAATGCCGTTTGAATGGCATTTTTAACTATTAGTTGCCGAGATATAATTTTTTAAATTAAATCTATCCTTCCAAAAATGGTTAGATTTTTGGGATTATTCTTTTCAGGCTCTACTTTATAGAGTAGTAATTCAAACCGCAGTCGATCGTTTTAACTTTGTGAAAAAGGATTCCCAGGGTAGATAATTTTGCATCTATCGATACTCAATACATTGCTTTTGAATCATTTTTAAATTTCGTATGATTTTTTAAAAATAGTTTACTTTTTTTCCAACCATTGGCTAACATCTAAACATATGTGTTTTTTTATTGGTAATATACTATGTATTTTCATTTGTCATGTTTTTTAAAATAATGCACCCTGTATTTTGTGTGTGTGTGTGTATCAACATTTGAACTTACTTGATACAGAGAGGTCTTGAATTCCATTTTAAATAGTTTGATAATACTCATACAAATGTTGTTATGCTTGTTGATTCGATATTGCATGTATGAATAATAATGTTGTATATTAGTAAATAGCCATTGATAAAGGTGATTATAATATTTTACCTATAACAAACCACTAATTTTGGGGGGGGAATGGGAGGAGGTTGCTTGACGTCATTACATTTTGGTGATGCCTGATATAATCAAAAATCAAATCTACAATCTCTATAGCATTTTTAAAACCACAAGATCGAAAATATGTTCAAAGATCAATTAAAGTCTAAAGAAATAGAATTTTAAGATCCTGTTTTTTGAAAAATTCCAGGCTTTGCCGTCCTGTAAGTGACCAGAGCATTTCTCACAATTTTGTATTGACAACCTCACTCTGAATCGAATTTCTTCGATAAAACTCTTATCATATGAAAAAACAAGAAAAGGAGAGTGAAGTTAAATAAATTTTAAGATAACTAAAATGTTCTAAGCACATAAATTTTTTTCTCGTGCACAATCAATGGCAAAATTGTTTCATTGCCATGTTGTTACTTCATCTAATTGGAATACTTTATATTCAAGTAATCTGTGAGCCTTTCAGTCAAATGGCAAGATATAAGTGTGAGTTGGAAAATGATTAATGTTGAGGTTGGAGTTAAATAACTCCTAAAGATTTCAGTTTAAACAGTCAAAGTGGTTCAAGACACAACCATAAAAATCTACCAAAGATTAGCACAATCTTTAGCTCTGTATAAAAAGATACATCCTATAAAAAAGACTTTTAAATCCCACTTTTAAATTTACAGTTTCTTTCAGATGACGATGCATTATGACATAAATTATTTTTTTAATTAATTTGTTTCCACAATTAATACTAATGGAGGAAATGGGATGTATCTAAACTTAGAATGGAATGCATTATTTTAAGCATTACAATAAAACAATACAAACATTCAATTGTTGTCTTATGAAATATTTTATTTTCAATACTATATAAAATATACAAACGCATGTTAATTTCAAGAATTCATTCTATAAAGAAAAATATAACCTTATATTATTTAATTTGATTGCTGTAATAGAAATATATTTTTTGTAAGAAATAATTTATAACAAATATTTCAGTACACATTACATGAATTAAAAAAGCACTGGACGGATATAGATTAGTGTATATAATCTATTATAAATTCTTTTCACATCGATAAGCATAACCCAGATACTAATTGCTAATAATTCAATTTTTCATCTTTTTGTTAATGAACACAATTCTGAAAAAACGTCAGTATTGGCTAATTCTTCTTTTAAATATAAATTCACATTGAAATGCAAATATTTATATAATAGTCACTAATAGAAATTTATTGAAAGATTGAAGCAAGCTATACTGGCTATAGGATATGGCAGAAACAAATACATTTTTAAGTTTATTGCATTTAATTGAAATCAGATATATATATTCCAGACATAAACAATTCGTAAAATAATTTGAAAACAGTGCTATTCTTAAATTAACATTGGTGTTAAGGATGATGGAAAAAATAGTAGGTGATAATATATGTGCAGAAATGGCACATTGAGGTGATGGATGACAATTGTTATAAATAATCTTAAGCAATAAGCACCATTGCATAAATAAAGGATTCATTGAGACAAATTTTATACCTAAATAAATCAAAACAAGTAGTAGACACCATCTGTGCCATTATTCAATGAACTAAAGTGAATCTGTGACAACTAAGCTTCTGCATACCATACCAGTTCAAAAAATATCAATGAAGAATTATTTTTAGCATGTAATTTCATTGAACATGAATTATCATGCACTCAAAAATGTGATTCCTAGATATTACAGATATTTGAATAAGTAAATTGGCTTTATCATAGTTTTCTACCACCTCAATATGCTGTTTCAATAACAAAATCTATTTTCTAATATAATTCTATTTGCCATTACATTTGTGCTAGTTATTTAAGCAATTTATTTAAACACATCTATAAAGAAATTATGAATTCAAATATTACACAGCCTTTTTCAATTGATTATAAATATATACATCAATATTTTGAACAAGCATTACATAAAATGTATAGTTTGTGAAATTTCGCAAGCATGTTATTTTTATCACACGCAGTAAATATTTTCAAGTTTTGTAAAATATTTCAGTGCATATAAAGTTATAAAAAAGTATGCAAAAAAAATCTTTTTTTTTCTTGCAAAACACACATTTCAGACATAATCTTTAACATATTTTAAGATTTTTATAAAGTGATATACGAACTAATTTTTAAATGTGCTCCATTAATACATCTTGTATGATCAAATAAACAAGGACATGTGACTATACAGCATATGACTAGACTTTAAACTTCAGAAATAAAGAAACATCTTTTTCATAAAAAGTACTGCACATTTGAAGTCACTTCTTTCATAACTGATCAAATGAACTTTACAATTTTTGTAAAACCTTAATCAACATGTTAGTGGTTTATTTTTTAAAAATATTTTTTTGTAACTTTCTGAAATGGTAACAGTTTTTATCGATTAATTTTTTGGCATATGAATCATAGAAACATGTTTAAAATAATGAAATTCTTAAAAATTAGTAGTAATTATTTTAATATTCAAAAACAAAAGCATTTGATTGTTATAATAGATTTTAAAGTGTTACTGAACTTCAAATAAACACAACATTAAAATTTGTTATGTCATAGGATTTGTCAAAAGTACAAAATAAGCAATTAATATTTCAATACATTATAAAACATAATTAAATAAATTTTAATTCATTTAAAAATGATTTCAATAATACAATGTAAACATGGATTGTAGTTCAAATATCTAATAATAAAAAGAATCAGTACTTTTTACAAATTCATTTTATAAATTGGCTGATATTTTTTTGATCGATTCTAACTGCAGTTATGTTCAGCTAAGCAGGCTAGGCAGTTGCCTAGTCAGTGATCTGCCACCAAATTCGCTGTAGAAAAAAAAGACACAAAATAATTCTAAACAGAAAAGTTATGATGCAATTGGCATTTACAAAGTAGAAAATTTGCTCAAGCGCAGATACAAATTGTAATATCAAATTCACAATTACATCTGCAAACATTTACATCAATAGTAGACATAAGTACAATTCTAATGTAAGCACATACTAACATAGATATTCAAATTCATGTTAAATTTGAAAAACTATCCAAATTCAATATGTGTCTTCAGAAAGCACAGGCATTGAGAAATTGCTTTAACATGTATAACTGACTACAATAAGCATTTCTTGTTATATGCTATGACTTCAAATAATGCTGTGCTTAACCTGCAATCAGTCATCCAGAAAACAAAATTAATGTATAACTGATATAATGAATATCTCTTGTTATAGTTACAAAGAATACTACGAAAAAAAAAATACAAAGAGACATTTACAATAATGGAAAATATATTGAACTTAACCAGTATTTTAAATAAAAGCGATATGCCATTATATTTTTATTGGCACATAACCACTTTGTCCATCAGCAACTTAGGTACAATAAAACCAAAACAACTAATTTTAAGGCACTTTTTTGTTCTAAAAAGCAGAAACTTTTTCGTTCAAATTTACGACTTTTTTAATCTTTAATATACCATTCAATACAATAAATTTTAATATCTATAAGAATGCTACATTCATCAAATGAAAATCAAATTAATCAATTAACAAATAATTTATTGAAAACATTTAATTACTATATTGCTATATAGAGCACACAAACTGCAAAATTACAAAAGCTAAACAATTCAAAAATAAGAGTAAAATTTATTTTTAATCCAAAATTTTGTCTTGAGCTAATTGAAAGAAGACTAGTTAAATTAAATGAGGCAAACCATTTTGGACGGATTTTTTTTTCCAATATCGTTCTTGTCTTACTAAGTTTGGATTTAAGTTCAGATTTTAGAGAACTTATGCAAATTTTATTAGAAACATTTAATATGTTTCAATCTAAGTACATATAAATAAATTAATAAAATAAACACTTACTAATAAAATTAATTATTAGCAATATTATTCCTTCACTTAATTAAATTATAGAATCACATTAAAAAATGAACCTATTTCAAAAGCGCACTTTTTTATCACAACAATCACAAAAGCCAAGTAAAGGAACATGAATTTCATTTTCCACAGTTTCAATTGTTTGGCATTTTTAAATGATCATTTCTTCATTTTCCATATCATCAAATGTGTTGCTGAAGTCATCTTGTGGAATATAGTCTGATTCATCTACATTACCTACAAAAAGAAAAATTACAGTTATAAATAGCATAATAGTATTAAAAATATAATAAATATATTAACATAGTATATTTAAGCGTAATATATAGACTTTATAACCATTTCACCCGCATAGCTGAAAACTTTTTTGAATTACCATGCTCACAGACAGACAAACATAATCCCAAAAATGTTATTTTTGGTCTTAAGGATTTGAACAAAGATTTTTAAAAATATTGACGCTAATTTCACTCTTTTTTTAAGGTCACACCTCGTATACAAAAAAACAGAGAAATATTGAAGACGAAACTTTATGTTACACAGTTTTGAAATTTATTTCCCAAATAAATTTAAAGAACAGTATAATATTTTATTTTATATTAAGATTTATGATGCAAGTCTCTGTTTAACAAAATGTCATCCGAAAAAATAGTCAATATTGAATAGACAAGAAGAAAAATAAGATTCATTGAATTACGAAATGTTTCTTTTTAATGTTAAAGATAGAAAACATTACTATGTTGAGATATCAAAAAAATATCAGCGTTCATATAAAACTCATCGAGCTATTTTTCCAATCCTGCCTTTCTTTTGTCCCTTTTCTTCTAGAAAACTTACAGTAGGAATCGTTGATCTCAAAAAATATTTTTCAAAATCTTAAACATGAGGAAATTACTACTTGAAAGGTCCTGTCTCTATGGAAGTTACTAAAGACTCCTATCTGGATGTACTATGGATTTTCAGATCCCAAGAGTAAAGAAAAGATCATTTCAATTTATTTTCAAATCCAAACGAATTTATTTTGGAACAGGACATGAAGTAGTGATACATTCTAATCAATTCATGGTTTCTACATATATTCTTCATTTCCCGCCTCGGCTTCACACTGTGGGACATTTTAAAATGAGGACGAAAAGATTCTGGTGTTCTGGTTGCTTCTGACAACTCTATTGGGTACAAAAACAGGTAAGGGCTTGGCTACCTCCCATCGATGACGGGGCGTAATTCAATAGGGAAAGGCTGAGCCATGGTAGGTGATGAATCTTAGGTCTAAACTACAGTTCCCACCAATGTTGCTATCGCGGTGATCCGAACGTTCAGATTTATCCCTGTGTTAAAGGGCGGGTCAAAGTAGTAACTTAATGACCCCTTGTTTCGGCATACAGAGTCCACAAAACCTTTCATTGTCTGAAGATCATCGGAAGTAAAACAGCTAATTAGAACAAAGTGCCTGACAAAATGTATTCTTTTTGCTTACGTTCGACGAATTTCATGACATTCGACAGTTCATTATAGTATTACCTCTTGAAGTCTTAAAAAAGATTTCAAGGAGAACTTCCACCCTCCTTTCCCCTCCTTCGATTTTTTCTAGCATGTCTACCTCTGTTCTAGAATTGCCTGATTTTATTCAAAGAATAGGGACACCTCATATATGAGGATGAGAAGTTGCTGGCATGGTGGTTGGCTACAGAAATGGCGTGAGGTTGATTATTCCCAACGACGAGGGTTCGCGCTTCATAAGGAAACGTTTGTACCGTGACCAATGGTGGTTCTGTGAAATTAATTTTTAATAATTTTTCCTAATGTTGTCAAGACAGTTCTGTTATTCAGATTTTATCCGTGAGCGTCAGAGTGGGTTGGAGTGGTCAATATGTGATTGTCGTGCTTGTAGCAGATTTTGAAACGTTATTATATATTATTATAAACGTTATATAAATTTACTGAGCAATTCTTACACATTGAAGAAAATTCCAATGATTTACGAACAGCGTGAGGTTTGCCACAAAGGAAACTAAACATTTTTCTTCATGAGCAGAATAGCTTCTTGCAGACCTTGACTGCCTTAAACACGCTAACTTTCCAGCTTTCTACCCCACGACTTTGACTGCATTAACCACGCTTTCTCCCTCACGACTCCTTTCCAATTATCTATCCTCAGAACAATCAAGTCTCTTTCCTCATCATCCGGTCATCTAGTTGGAAGTCTTTCTCTGGCCCAGAATTCCATAGGATTTTTAGAAGTGAATATTTTGACGGCGCTATTTTCAAGACTTCTCCAGATATGGCCGAACCATTTTGATCTATTGCTCCGGATAACCAATGTTATCTGGGGTTGCTTGTAGAGTTTGTGTAATTCAGAAGTGAATCCAGTTCGGAAATATCCTCTCTCTAGAGCTGGACCAAAGATAGTTCTAAGGATCTGTGTCTCGAGTATGTTCACAGAACGATGAGTGTCCAAGTTAAGAGTTGAAGTTTCACTTGCGTAGAACAAAACATGCCTAACAAGAATCTTATAAATTCTTAGTTTAGCTTTTCCGACTGATTTAGGCAACAAAATCTGCCAACCATAAAAAAAATGATAAAAAAACACACCAGAAATCCACCATTTTGGATTTTTACAAAAAAGACTAAGATTATAATAAAATTCGCCAAGAATACCATATTTGACAGCAATTGTGAAAAAAAAATTAACTTGGCGCTTGCCCCATATTCCTTTTTTCCCCAAAATATGTTTGAAATGAAGTCTCACCATTTGAATAATCCTCTGGCAAACTGGCTTGCGAAGCGGATGTTGGACGGGCAGTGCTATTATCGACATATTTACAGCCTTCAGGAAGAGACAAATCATCCATTTCATTTGCGTTGAATCTTGCAGCTAAAATATTACAAGAATAAATCATTTAAAATGACACATAAAAATGTTCAACCTTTGAATGAACTGCAATAATAAAAATAAACAAAATAATCAAATAATCCTATAAATCTAATAATAAAAAGCAGAGTCGGCCTTTTCTATGAAGGAGCCCGGGTGCAGGAAAACATTTGGGGCCTAAATTTTTAGCAAAGTAAAAACAAATAAAATAATATTTGCATATTTATTTAATGATGCATGATTTTATTTTAGCTATTAATTACTCAATGAAAACTATAATTTTTCCAATTTCTTTTTCAATACTTAATATCGCAAGAACATTTAAGCATGATTCCCATATGCTTGATGGAAGATAATAATACATTTAATTTTAATTTGCTGAAGAGGGTTCAGCGTTTATTATATTTAGTAACTGGCAATGTAAATTATTGTAAAATATATTACATTAGATAAAGAAAAAGTAGATAGCTGATGATTTACAAGTCCATTTGAACCCAGCCTCAGTCTCTACTTCTGAGTGCCAGGCCCGCTGCTCTGTCTTAACATGTCTGGCGGGGAGTTCTTTATTCTTAAATGAGCTTTCCCGCCTTTTTTATAAATATCACGGCGACTTTTGCCTAATAAAGGCGTCAGTCAATGCTCAACCAGCCACATGGAAATAAGCTTGTAGATTTTTAGGATTTGTAACATTATTATTGTTCACAACACTGTTTTAATTCATAATCACAGTAGGGACCCCCCTAGTCTTGAGGCCTGGGTGCATAAACCCCGCTGCACTCCCCAAGTTTAGTTTAGTTTTATTAACATCCCATTTTAAAGCAACACGAAGGCTATTTTGGGACGGACATCGTCATTTTGAACCACGGCCAGATGACGAGGACGACAGCTGAACTGGCAGCCCCCTCTCCACACCACGCCCCACCAGTGAAAGGGATGTTTGGCCTGACAGATTTAAAGTGCAAGAGACCCTTTCACACGACGGTTCTTCGATGGAATCGAGTCTCGAACCTGAAACCCTCCGGTTCCAAAACCGAGACCTTACCACCGGGCCACCGCGACCCTTACCGCACTCCCCAAATGATAGACCCTGATGAAGAGGGAAATAAAATCTTACTATCGTATGGAGAATCGGTTAAGGCAAGCGATGTGTTTTTCATGATTTTGTCTACCACAAGAGTTATGTGCTTCTTCAGTTTCGAAATATCCTTCAGCGGCTCCATCTTTGCTTCAGGGAATTTCGTTTCGTCGCCCTTTCCCAGACAATGCTTCAACAAATAGATCAGAGCAATATTCACCTTTTCTTCCCAGCCCTGAAAAAAAAATGTGAAACTATGAAGCTAAAAACAAAAGTATACCGTGAATGAAAATGCAAAACAAGAAATAAAATTTTAAATAAGTATTTAAAACACATTTGTCTTTTCTTTTAATACAGTACTATAAAGTAAGGTTCACTGAAATAATTTCGAACTAGAATAAAATTTATCACGCTATCGTCAAGGCTTCCAACAATAACATCGCACCAAATTATGTCATTAAATTAATGATACCGATACATTTTTAGCAATTTCTCATTTTTTTGGAATCTGGTGAAAATTACGCACGTAAATCTTACCGAAATTACCATTAATCTTCCCTTAATAGTCTTCTATCTCCACTTATAATAAAGATACTCAACTTTCGACTGTCACATTTCCAGCAATTGCACGGAATGCTGTTTGTGCTACTTCTTTATTTAAACATCCATTTTCAGTTTTTTTATACATTGTTAATTTTTTCTTAATACGAATTTTTGTACTGCGTTTTTATTGTCTGCAGCTACCGTTTTTCCCGAATCATAACGTCGTTTACTGTTAATTCAACCTTATTACAGCGAATTCATTATATACTAAACAGATGATTTTAGTAATAATGCCTATTTGTCCATATGAATGTTCGGTGGGTGTATAATATATGAAATCAAATATCGGAAAATGATACTTTATTCCAAATGGCAGCTGAGGTGTAAGCAAAGAGCAGCACTTATAGAAACTCAAAACATAAGCAGATAGAAAATCGTTAGTTTGAAACACCAATAACTGGCAGAGTACGCAAAGAGCTGATTTATCAATCAACACTTGAGGAAGAGAGTCAATGCTAACGTAAGCGCCTCCGTTTATATAGTCTCTTTTAATAGAATATTTTATTTTCTATAAGGAACATGACTCTTAATACGTACACACACATACATGCACATATGTGGGATAGATTTAGCCCCAGGCAATGGCAACACGCTTTTCCCCACCAGAGGGAGAAAGTAGGGAAGAGCTTCATGCTTTGCGAAGAAGGGAATGTTGTGATGCTTTAATCTGTGTAAAAGGAAGCCAGCCTTCATTCTCCATCCTTTATTTTAAGCGTTGTGCTCGTTCTAAATGTTGTGCCAGTCACTTTAATTATTAATTAAAAATACTTAAAAAATATCAAATATTTATTATTATTGGTTCTGAGATTTACACAGAAACCCACATGGCCGGTTGAATTTTGGCCACTTTATTCAATACCTTAGATAACATTTTATGTATTCTAACTGTCTTCGAAAAGTTAACGAACGGAAACAACACCAAATGAAGAAAAAGGAGCAAATACTGAATATATTTGCAAGTGTTGATCGAACTGAAAGTTGTATCTTCTACAATGGCAAACTGTGAGTAAAACTCTTTCATTGATGATTTTATTTGAAAATAAACAAACAAACAAACAAAAACATTTGATGCTTAACATAGAATTGTGATGCAATACAAACTTGATAAATTTGATGAAAGTAACAAGTGTAAGAAAATGGAAGAATAATTCATGAAGCTGCTAGAGGTTGAAGAAACAAATGTTCTTTGAAGAAATTTGTTGATGTCAATCTCTTATTTGGTGTTCCTTTGATGCTGAATTTAATTCTTCTGTTTTTTCCACGGATATTTGATTTTTGAAGACAATTTTGAATTGCTAATTTGAAGACTGCCTATCAAACTTTGAATTACTATTTTATATTGTATTAAAAATTCGTTTAGAAAGAAAAAAAAAATCTAAATTTATATTTTAAAGATTTCGTAAAAAGTTTTGAATTACTATGTGGCAATTAATTAAAAGGTTTTCTATCAGAATATTTAAAATAATATTGCTGCTTATAATGAGGTTGATGCTTATTTGAATTCGTTTCTTAAGATTACTGGAATGAATATTTTTTAAACGAAATTTCAAATTAATAAATTGTGGCATTGATTCATTTATGAATTTATATTGCCTATTTTTCTTTGCATTTATATTGCATTTATTGATAGCATATTCTGATTAAATTATTTATTTTAAGTGTATAGTAATCACATAAATTTTTGAGTAATTCTGTGAAAATTGTCTAAAAACGTAGAACAATGGCTACTATTAACGATTTTTCAAAATCTAGTAGTACGAATAACATAAAACCTCTGAATCGTTTCATTCTTGATGGACAAAATCGATCAAGATACGAAAATTTTCATGAGTTCCAACTCCTTTCAATCTAAGAGGAAACAAAAAGAAAAGTATTCAACGATTTCTCCTTAAAGGTTTAATCACGATTTGTAATATATTCCATTTAGAATTTTTTATGGATTTGGAAAAATGTTGTGACATCCTTACTAATTTATGTCATTTCACATAGCTGAAAACGGAAGTCACCGATTTGAGCAGTGATAGTGACCTTGAAACGGAGCTAAAAACGAAATCCCCTCCATAATGAAATTCTTGGCACTTCGAAAGAATAAACTTTTAATACCGGAAATCTCCGATTGAATTAGATGGGCTGACTCAGAAGATTTCTTGAATATTTCTGAGAGCTATTCCGAAAAGACTAACAATGCTTCTTATTTGAAAGATATTGTCGAGTTCAGAGCCGGCTTTCTCTATGAAGGGACCCAGGTGCACGAACCCACTTAGAACCCTAAATTTTTAACAAAGTAAAAAAAAAAACATTTGCATATTTATGCAATTGATGCGTGATTTTGTTTTTCCCATTAATTGCCCCATGAAAATTACAATTTTTCGAATATCTTTTTTGATACTTAGCATAGCAAAAGCGTTTATTATACCCGTATGCTTGACCGAAGTTAATCCTTTATTTAATTTCAATTTGCTGAAAGAGGGTTCAGTATTTATTACATGTAGTAACTAGCAATGTAAAGGATTGTCAAAAATATTACATTAGATATAGACAAAAGTAGATAGCTGATGTTTTACAAGATCATTTGAATGCAGTCTCAGCCTCTATTTTTGAGCGCCGGACACGCTACTCTGTCTTAACATGTCTGACAGGGGATTTCCTTATTAATAAATGAACTTTCCCGCCTTTTTTTATAGATATCACTGCGATTTTTGCCTAATGAAGGCGTCAGTCGATGCTCAGCCAATCACATGGAAACAAGATTGTAGACTTTTCGTACGTATAACATTATTATTATTCTGAATACTGTTTTAATTCTTAATCACGATGCCCCCTCCCCTTAGTAGCGGGGCCCAGATGCATAGCAAACGCTGCACTCCCCAGATGGCCGGCCCTGGTCGAGTTAATAAGACTTTTTTTTTCCTTTCGGGTTAACTATAGTGTGGAAATTTTAATTTCTGATATTGAAGGTATTTTTGACTTACACCAAATAAAAAATCCAATACGTCAAGTCATTTTTGTGAAGAAATACTTAATTAGTCAAGCTTTAATTCTAATAAGGTCTATTCGTGAAATTAATCATTGGGAATAAATGAAAAAACATTAGATAGAAGAATTTTCAAAGAAAATTAATGGTATTCAATTACATAATTTCATACAAGCTAGACGTTTCAAACCTTCCAAGACTCTACAAGAATGCTTTTTGGCCATGAAAGATTTGGTACATAAAGACTCTGTTGTTGAGATCCCCTTAATCGATTATGTCACAACTGACATTCCTGATTCTTCAAATAACAAAATTATTTTATATGGCTGTAAAACCATTTATGATTTTTTTTTAAATGAAAATTTACGAAAAACACCATTTCTTCCAAAAAACTTTTAACAATATGTGTATAGGAAAAATGGTGATCACACACATGATACAGCCATGTACCATGGGCTTGACCAGAAACCTGTCATGCAGCTACAACCCTCTTATTACTCATGTGGACTTAAGGATGACAAAATTAACTTGTGCACAAATAAAGAACACAGTAAGAAATTTCATGGATGCAAAAACTTCGGTAATATACAAGCTAATTGCCCACACAGTTCCAACAATATTGATTCTGAGATTCACGCTAAAACCCACATAGATATACACACACAAATTTTGAATTGATACATTGTAGCAAAATATTATTGTTTCATTTTTGAATTTATATTTTCTTAATATTTGTTGATAGCATATTCTTATTGAATTATTTATTTATATATTATAGTAATCACAGTTGTTATAAATTTTCGAATAATTCTGTGAACATTGTCTAAAAGCGTAGAACAATGGCTACTCTAAACAATTTTATATGTCTTTAAAAATGAATAACATAGAACTTCTGAATAGTTTCATTTTATATACACAACTACATACATACATACACACACACAAACACACTCATATACATATCACGACAAGCAATGTATTTTCAAGAATTTTCCTTCTTGTTTCTAAATTAAACAAATAATCATCTAACATGAAACCATAAACCTAGTATTCATTAATATATCTGTAGGAATTGGGTGGGACAGAATGCCCATCCAACCACATTTAGTTCAGTGTCTAGGGACACTGAATGAAGAAAAAGAAGCTTTTGAATATGAAAGAAATTTATTTACTGTAAAGAAAAAGACATTTAGAATTATGATAGGACTATTTACAACAGAGGAAAAAAATATTACTTATAGATGCCACCAAGGATAAAAAGTAGTTAATAATTGTTTCATGGCGAAACTACGTTACGTTTAAAAAGATGCATGATCGGAACGATACCACACTCTCTGGTCCCCGTCTGTCGAGCGAATGCGCAGTTCGCTTTTCCTCAAATTCTTACGTCACGCGTCTTGGATTTCGGTTCAGCGATATTTAGTGAGCCCCTTGGCGACATCTATTGCAACAAATTGGAACTAAATATTTAACAGCTATGGCCGCTGATTAAATCTCTACATATATGTTACCATTAAAGTATGAAATCAGTTATTTCATAGATTACCTAGTTATTCCATGAAATAACTGATCGTGTCCGTTAAAGTGTGTAATATATTATTAATTTGACACTTTAACTAGTTATTTCATAGAATAACTATCTGCAGCCCGCTAAAATGTAAAATAATCTATATCATATATCTCACTTTTTAATATAAGGTACATTTACGTAGATTTACTCCAGTCGGTTGCTACAGCTCAAAGTTTAGGTACTGGTCAGGGATTTAAAAAATGTTCGTGTAAAACCCAGTTCTAAACAAAAAATGTTTTCGTTTTAGAAATAATGTTCTTTGTAACTCCAAGTGTCATTTTAGCAATCCTTGTTGTAACAAATGATTTTATGGTTCGTTTCCATAACTACCATTTATACGCTGCATAAATTAGATAAATTGCTTCTTTTTCATTTTAATCGTCTATCATTCGTTTATTTATAGAATATCTAGTCATTCTATGAAATAACTAGTTAAAGTGTCAAATTAATAACATATTACACACTTTAACGGGCACGATCAGTTATTTCTTAGAATAACAAGGTATTCTATGAAATAACTGCATTATATACTTTAATGGCAACATATATATAAATCTCTTTTCTCAACAATGATAAAAAAAATCACAAAAATTGTGGTGTGGATGCGATTTTAATGGCTCTTAAAGGGACAAATGCTGAATCATTTCACTTTTGGATAGTTTTAGGTCCTATCAAGAAATTCTAACAGATATGACAGACAAAATGGAATGTTCCTACACAACTTTTCTCAGAAATTCTTACCTGATAAGAGTCGGAATTAACAGCGGGCGAAAAGCAAGCTGCCAGATACATCCACTCCTCTTCTTTCATGCCAATGGTGAGTTTGATGAGTAAAAGAATTAAATTTGTAGCGGCACTCAGAGAGCAGCAGCTACTCTCGAGGGCTTTGAGGTGCCTGTCCATCGTTTCAGTGACGGACATGATCTGAAGATTCAATTTAGTTTTAATTTGAGCTCAATAATTTCAACTGTAAAACATTCAATTCAGTTATAACTTGAATTCAATGCAAACTTGATAACTTGATTCAATTGCAAACCATTCATTTCAAATTTAATTTGAATTCAATAATTCAATAGCAAAACATTCAATTCAATTTTAATTCAATAATTCAATTGCAAAACATATAGTTCAATTTTAATTTGAAATCAATAATTTAATTGCAAAACCTACAATTCAATTTGAATTTGAATTCGATAATTCAATTACAAAACATTCAATTCAATTTTAAATTTGAACTCAAAAATTCAATTGCAAAACATTCAATTCAATTTTAATTAAAATTCAATAATTCAATTGCAAAACATTCAATTCAATTTGAATTGAATTCAGTAATTCAATTGCAAAACATAAAATTCAATTTTAATTTGAACTCAATAAATAAAATGCTAAACATCCAATTCAATTCAATAATTCAAATGCTAAAAATTCCCTTCAATTTTAATTTAATTCAATGATTCAAATACTAAACGTTCAATTGAGTTTCAATTTAATTGAATAATCGAACTGCAAAACATTCAATTCAAATTAAATTTAATTAATTACTAATTCAATGCAGACATTAATTGAATAATCTAACTGTAAAACATTCAATTCAGATTTAATTTAATTTAATTAAATCAAAATACAAAACCAATTTGGAACATTTTAATAGTAAGGAAAGAAGCGATAGCAGAATATTTCAAATTCAAAACCTGGAAATTTAATTTTTAATGTTGAAGGAAAAATTTCAGCCATAGATTTTTATGTTGAATACTCACCTGACGATGCGTTGCTTCTAACAAAGTATCCAAATTATTCAGAGGAGAAGGTGTGCTGTCTTTTAGCTTCGTGAGGAGTCTTTTCTGTACAACTCGAAACTGTAAGGATCGATGAGCAATCAAATCTTCCACTTCCTGGATCACTTGGCGATTCTGGAAGGAGACGTAATAAAATGGAATAAGTGAAGTGTTTAATAAAACAAAAACTGAGTAAAACTTAAACCAATTTTCCGCCAAGCATGCGAACGCGCCAAATGCCTGTCATTTCGAATGGCCACAAAAACTGCATATTTAGTGCAGTTCGGTGGTTCAGTGCTTTCCCGTTATCCAGGCGCAAATGTCAGCAATGTGACCAAACGCGAGCAAAGTCGCTAAACAAGGAAAATGACAAAACAAGCAAAAATTTGGCGGAATTCTACATTATTTGGCGATTTAACGCTGCACCCGGCTAACAGCAAAGTACCTAAAAACACTGCCAAAATTAACATATTTGGCGGGAAATTGTTCAAATCGCGAATTACAAGAACAGTGAAATTATATATATATATATATATATATATATATATATATATATATATATATATATATATATATATATAAACCATTGATAACTGAATAATCTAATACAACAAATTAATGGGTAATAATTAAGAGTAATCTCCAGTTTTCCAATGAAATGCCACAAACTAACGGCACAGACACATTTTGGATAGTCGTAAAAATTGCAGCAAATAAAATGTAATCAACATTGTAAGGATTACCTTATTTGAAGACAAAACCATTCATGCCAGAAGGAGTAGTCTCCCCAACACTTTCTAACATTTCTCATAAAGATGACGTTCCTGAGAAAGGCCTTAAATAGCATTGACGTACAATAGCTACAAAATATTAACTTTAACAAATACTTAGTACTTTCATTGGATTTTTTGTACTATCCTTGGGGAATTTTTTGGCTATTAATTCTTGGCTTATGGTTAATAGAATTCAAAACCTGACTTTCTGTTTTATACCCGTCAACCAATAAAAGCCAAAATTTAACAACCACCCCTTCGTTTGTAGCCCCCCCCCAAAAAAAATCCCATAACAAATTTGAAATATTTAAGTCATCGAATTTTTGAGTAATCGCGCTTACATATTTCTAAAAATATAAACAGACAGTCAATTTTATAGGGTTTATCTGAAAATTTGACCAATGTCTACACTATACACGTTAAACCCGTGTACTGATTCTTATTCTTTCCAGGTCTCATCCTTTTGTTGTTGTACTGTTAAATAATATTAGAACAGCCAGACAGACGAACTTATAGCCTTCCTTTAAACAGAATTTGCTCGAAATCTGCAAATCTGGTGTAAAGATCGAATGTCGAATTTCAACCGTTTAGCACAAAACGTTCTTGAGTTATCTTTGGGACATGCAGAGAGATGGACATTTTTCAAAAATCCATTTTTCGAACTCAGGTAGGTCTTTGGAAATTCGTGAAAATCTCGAGTTCTAATTTTTGTGACGATAACCATAATTTCTATAATACTGCGTATACGAGAAAATAAAAATTCAATAACATAGAATAATACATGGTAAATGAATAAAAAAAAAAAGAAAAAAAGGCTTAGTAAGAATAATGTTCAGTTTTAAGCCAATCATGCCAAAATCGGGGCAAACTTCCAAAAAACGCCGCAGATGTTAGCCATCTGGCCACTAAAATTGTAACAAACAGTTTAGGTTGCAACCAAAGTTGTCAAGAGTATCACATTTGTAGAGTAATCACTTCAGAAGCTCTAATTTAACTACGAACATTATTCTTATGCTGGACCCAAAAACTCATACGAATTATTTAATGTCAATTATATTTTAACTTTTCAGATAAATTTTTTCGATAGTTGAATCAAACATATTCCTCTCAACCATATAAAAATGATTCTTCATTCCAAATTATAAATATATTTTCACAATTAAGAGAAATGCAGTCATTTTTTAACTAGAAAAAATAATTACAACATTAGATACATTCCATCCATAGTATTAATCTAAGCGATGAACCAATCTGCATAGAGTGAAAATTTCTTCATACCCTTTTATAAATAGACACTTTCAACTTACTGAATAATGACGAGTTCATATGAACAATTTGGCTCTCAATCAAGTTAAAAACGATAACACATACAAATCAACGAAGCATGACATCTTCCTTTATTGAAACTTCATATGGTGGCCTGGTGACAAGGTTTTGTCTTATGAGCCGTAGGGTTTCAAGTAGGGAGACTCAAGTCCACCGAAGACTGTCGAGTAAGGAGGCCTGTTGCACGTTAAATCTGTCAGGCCAAACGTCCACGCGCTGGTGTGGAGAAGGGGGTGCCAGTTCAGGTGTTATCCTCATCATCTGACCTCGATTCAAAATTACGAGGTCCGTCCAAAAATAGCCCTTGTGTTGCCTTACAACGGGACGTTAATTTAACTAAACTTCCACATTAACCTCCATATTAAAAGTGTTATTTTTGCATAGAAATTATGATGGTCCCACGCAAAAACGATGAATACGCGCATGAGAGAGTCACATCAGTCAATAAATCACACATAAGTCAATTTTGCGCTTCGAGGTATAATGGAAAAAAAAAATAGATTATGCTTTCGGGAAATCTTTCTTTCGGTTAATTCCAATCAAAATTTGAAACAGAGCTACTATTCTAAAAAGATTCACAAATCAACATACATTTTCGGAAGTCACTGCATTGCATGATTATTGCATTTACATGCAAGCAGAAATGCAGATCGATAGATGGTCAATGCCTAGATTTATTTCGTTCAAAATTTTATAAGGTCTGTACATTAGAATGTTAAAATTTTGTAAAAATTTTATACATTTAGCTGTTTATTCTTTGTAATTATGACGTTCACATACTTAATTTAGTTTTATTAAGGTTCCGTTTTAAAGCAACTCCAGGGCTATTTTCGGAAAGTCATCGAAATTTTGAATTGTGGTCAGATGACGAGGATTGCACCTGATATGGAACCCACGTCTCCAAACATCAGTGGGAGTATGTTTGCCTCCAACGGATTTAACATGTACCAGAGACGCTTATACGCATGTTCTTCTGTGGAATCGGATCTCGAACTTAAAATTCTCTAGTTCCAAAGTTCAGACCTTACCACCAAACCTTCCGGTCATGACATACATTCGGATTCAAAGTACGAGAGATATCAATAAATTTTATTGTAAAGGCTAACTACGAAATGTTGTTCTCCTAGCTGAAGAAGTTTTTGAAATATCGTTTTCTCAGATAGTTAAGACATAATTCCAAAAATCTACTTTTTTGGAATCTGGTATTAAACGATTATAATATTTTCTCCTTGGATACTTCCTACACTAGAACGCAAAAATGCTTCACATATAAACAATGAAAACCTACCCTAAAATAAGAGTGCTGTCATGAGATATCAGATAGTTCGGTAGAATCAAAGCCACATCCAGCTTAAGATGTGTTTAACTACGAAAAATTTGCCCTTTAAGTGATAATTTAATGCATAATGCATGTGTGCATTTTCGAGGTCCTGCTCGGGGTCATTGGGCCTATAGCCACGTAACATAACGCAAGACAAATGTGTACACTCGTGTCCAGAAGTTGCTATCTGGCTTTTGAACTTACCACCACACATGCAATCGGCATTGCATTTCTAGAAAAACAATTCTAAAACAAAAGGCCCCAATTATGAGAACATCTTTCCTAAAATTCTGCAAATGAAATTCAGATAATTTTCTCTTTCAGTTTTACTTCGTAGCCATAAGACATAAGTTGATGATTAGTGTACGCTTCATTCCACATACTACATCAATAAAATATTTCAAAGCTTGAGAAATATTAAAGATGACTAAATGAGAAGCAATACAATTTTAAAACTCTAATTACAAAGGCAGTTAAAATTACGAAAATGGAATGAAAATTATGTAAGAAAAAAATCTTAGATAATCAAAAAAAAAAAAAAATATTCGTTTAGCACAGAAGGTAAAACAGTATTAATCCCTAGCCTTTTTTTTTTTTTTTTTTTGACGTCTAGTGCCTTATAACAATTTTGGACTAAACATAAATATGACGTGGAGGCAAATCCTGCTCAATCATGATAGTTGCAATTCAAACACGTGGAATGAAGATCTAAACTGCATGTACTGCTTAGGTAATGTCTTCGGAATTTTCAGTGTTGTTTAATCATACAAATTGGTCATCTATATCAATTTATTATTTACTATTGGCATAATGATGCTTTAAACAACATAAAAAAAACTCGTTGTCAGTTATAATTTGATTTTATCAATTATTTCTTTACGATATGTTATTATTTGGTTTTAAATGAAACTCCTACATTTCTTTCGATAACGTTCCACTTGATGATTATCAGATGATTGTCCTTTCATTATTTACCAGACGTCTTTAACGAGCAGCAGATCCGCAAGGGACATTGTTTATATTTAAATTATAACGACATATTTTCGTGTTCTTGATTCCATCAAATTGCAAGACATCTTACTATTTTAATTACCTTATATATATTCTCTTTATTCAATACATGAACCTTCCTAATAGAGACCAATCTTCTAACATGACAGCGCAATTAAAAATGTAAATTTGCGACTCACAACCACTGTGTTCGCCATGTAATTGTCAAATGTCTGCGCAGCATATTTTGTCAGAATGCCCAGATTTCAATGGCCAGCGCTTACACTTTTTTCAAAAGTCTTGCCCTTCATTATCTTTTCTGCTTGGTAAGATACCTCATGTCCAACTCTTCGCTTTTTTGAAGTCCATAAAGCTTTATCCGCTCATTTGAATCGTGATTACATTTTAGCTTCTACTCATATCCCCTTTGGTGATTCTTTTAAAGTAATATATATTTTTACCCATTGTTTGGCCCAGTATGGTCAACATCATGACACTTGCGCCATAAAAACCCAAACAAACATTGCGATTCAACTATCTTCTAAATTTTGAGGTATTCTAACTACATTTCTTTATTCGTTCCGAATTTGTCTTAGTTAAATTCCTTCCGATAACATTCCGCTTGATGATTCTCTCTTGCCCTTTCATTATTTATCAGTCGTCTTTAGCAACCAGTTGGTCCGCAATGGGTATATATATTTAATTCCATTTAAATTGTAAAGACAAATTTTATATTCTGGATTCCACCAAACAGTAAGACATCAAAATCTTATTATTTTAACTACCTTATACATGTTCTCTTCATTCTATGACCAATCTTCTAACATGATAGCGCAATTTAAAATGTAAATTTGCGATTCAACTATCTTCTAACTTTCACAATATTCTAACTTTATTTCTTTATTCGTTGCGAATTTGTTTCAGTTCTTTCTCACGCCTTAGCTCCAACTCTAACTTATTTTCAACTTTCACTTTGCTTGTTGATTTTTTGTTATCTTGCTTTCGTATTTTTACTTTCTTGAGCGTATGTGAAAATCAAATGATTTCTGACATTATATAAGAATGATTCATTTCGGCCCTTGTTTCAATTGTTCCGGAGTGTCCATCTGTCTCGTTTCTCGCCTGCTGATTGGACCAGGAATTCATCAAATTAAATAGTAAGGCAAGGGGTTAGTAACATAAAACTATAAAATACAAAATGTAATCTTCAGCTAACCAGTCGACAATCAGCGTGTGCGCCAAATCAGCCATTATAGCATAAACTCGAGCTATATGACAGTGACTCATGCATCAAGCACAGCAACTTTAAATCGCAAAACATAATGCATTATTTGATACTTTAACAACTAACACTATAACATAAATTGATTTGGCGCCTCAATTATGTTCTTTGGATTTGCTGTCGAGCTAGAGGAGAAGTATTAACAAAATATGTAAACAAGTACTCACTGTGAAATGTTCTTCAATCACTTTAAAATAATCTTGCAAAGGAATGGAAGAGTTAAAGCTGCATATTAACTTTGCATTATCAGCCTCTTTGCGAAATTTATGTTGAAGCCTCCGAACCAATTCAGAAACGGCTAACCAGAGAGCAGGGAACTGGTCACTCTGAATCCTGTAACGTTCTAAAAAACAAAGTAGAATAAATAAAAAATGAAATCAACTATCGCAAATTTCGAGTTATCATGTGAGAACATTATTATTTTTGAGTCATAATTTATCTTAATTAATTAAAGTTATTAATAATGATTTTTAATTATTTTCAATTTTTCTTGCTGGCAAACAAAGTTGTGAGGCTCGACCGATTTTGAAATTGGAAGGGGGAAAAAAAATCGTTTTTTTCTACATATTGACGCGTGCGTAATCTGATAGTCTGGCGATTGTTTCAAACCCATTTAAACTGGTTAATGATTTAAATTAATCAAGAAAATTCGTAAAAATTCAGAGAATGTATAATTTGGAAATCAAGTTGTAACTTTCGTTGGCCATAAATAGCCAAATGTGACAACCTTCTGCATTATTTTCTAATAACCTTAATTTAGTGAGCTGACATTATCCCTGAAGCAACTATCTTTATCGATTAAACAAACTATATTTTAACTTATTTGGTTTATTTTATTTTGGTTTATTATTTATATTTCAACATTAATTTAATTTTTAAAAACGTTCCGCGAATTAGGTAATAACAAAGTGATTTCCAAGAGAAAAATACATTAGCAGATAGATAACGACAAAACTATAATGTGAGAGCCGACTCAAAGTAAAACTACATTAGCAGATGATAGATATTTCAAAAGCTATACTGTGAAAGCCAAGTCTAAAATAAAACTGTATTAACAGACGATAAATATTTCAAATCTATACTGAGAAAATTAACCCAAAATAAATACTAAAAAGAAAGGGATAAATCACAAATTTGTTGCCTACACATTTTAGGTCTTCAAAAATTCGTTGCCTTCACATTTTGAGGCTTCATAAACCTTAAGCAAAAAAATCATGTTCTCACATAACATGATAAACAAAATAAAACAATTTCAAGAATAGTAAAAATATTTGTAATACATTACAAGCATTCGATTATTTTAAAAGATTAAAACTCTCGTTCAAATCTACTTGCAAATTTCTCTTCACATTGTTAAAAAGTTGTTAAGTAGAATGTACACATTACAGTAAAGCAAAATATCATTTAAAACATAAATAATCAGTAAATATAGAACTTGAATCAATATATATATCAGTAATAATATTGCCTCAAGTTCTACTTTATCTGCTTGTTTGACTACTATATTTGTGACAAAGGAGATATTAATGCAAATTTCAACCAAAATTCCAAGTAAAATTTAAAAGGAATGGAACGATATTTTCAGTTTCTAAAATAGTTTCTTTCGTCTTTCAGTTTCTTCTTTCTGTCCAAAGTTTATTTTAACAGAAAAAATTAAGAGGTCAGTAATATTCCAAAATTGAGACTGGTGCATTTAAGAGGATATATCATCATTTGCAATCTTCTTTTTTCTTCTTGTATTTTTTTCCCTTTAATAAATCCTTTTTTAAGAAAGTGTTTTCAGAAAGTGCTCAAGAAAACATTATCTGGGCCATTAGAGGTAAAGTAAGAGTATTGGATTTGTACTTATCTCAAAAAGTTAATCAACAAATCAGAATATGTTACAATTTTAAATATTTCTTCTATTAAAACAGTTTTTATTTTTTACAACATTTTGAAATTTTTTAGTATCTTTTCTTTTAGAATTATTATATGAGTCAAAGTTGTTAACATTCAGAGGACAATACAAGTATTTTGCAAACATTTTTTTATATGTATTTGATTACAATGATTTTATATGTATCAAAATGACTTCACTTTAAATTTCTCAGTTGAAATCTAGTTTAATGTGCTCCTCCACATCTTGAAGCATGCCAACAGTGCTAAATCGATTAAGTCAAAAATCAAGATGGTTGATAAACCGGACAATTTAATGAATCGGGCACTAGAAAAATTACTTTGCATGCTTGTTTAATTACCACATAAAAATCAAATTTAAGATGTACATTTAAGCATTTCAACCAGCTTCTCTACAGTATGATTCTCGCAGACAATAATCCAGTGGCTCACCCCAATCAAGATATTTAAGATTTTGGTTATGTCCTTAATTTAATATACCCTTTAAACTAAATGATAGTCCCAAACAGCAAGCAGAGTAATTCTAGTGGTTCTATTCACAGCAATGTTTATCTTGTGGAAGCTGAATTGGGTAAAGTAGAGCCTGGGACCTTGTGTTTTGTAGCCGAGTAACAAGACCTCTAGACCAAAGTAATTACTCATGTCCAGAAGTTGCTACTGGCTGAAAAGTTTTCACTACATATTCTCCCTCCAGTGAATTGGAGGTCAGACGAACGATATATGTTACTATTGAGTGGTAATTTTTATTGACTGGAATGTCTAATAACTCTTACCCATTTTATTTGGCGAGTGTGGAATGTTTTTTTGCAGTGCCAAGTGTTATGGCGAGCAAAGAACGTTTTTGTCACACCTAACGTTATGACGATTTTGTGATGCGGGTAGAGGGTACCCCAACAGCAGCAACAGTACGAATGTTTGACCATAGTCCGAAGTCGGCAATGTGAAAGCTGAATTGGGTAGAATAGAACCCAGGACCTTGGGTTTTGTGGTCAAGTAACAAGACCTCTAGACCAAAGTAATTACTCTTGTCCGGAAATTGTCAATGGCTTATAAATTTCCCCAAAATCTTATCTGGCATCTTGTTTTCGAACATAGACGAATTGGTATTGTTAGTATCCTTAACAAATTAAAGGAGCATATCAGAGTAGATTTCAAATGAAATTTTATAAGATCACTGCCGTCTATTATGTTAAAAACGGTGGCAGATAAAAAAAAATAGTGCGGTCATGGATAAACTCTTAGAATCTAAATGAGAAAAGCCTTTTTTTACCTGAATTTATTGATTTATAAAAATTGCCTCGAGTAAAACTAGCGTTAAGGCCACTACTATTAGAATATAACAACAGGAATAATTAAATAGCAATGATATGATGGACATTACACATTCTACCAAAATGATCACATTTAAATGACCTAACAGAAACTTTGCTTACAATTAGCTGTTTGCATACAATTAGTGTAAACTAGGTGTTCCAAACAACACCTAGTTATATTTTAGTTTTCAATTGGTTTTGTTTCAAGATATTCCTATTCTTGTCTTGGAGAATATTTGACTATTAACTGCAGCCGCTAGTGAATTCTTGGTTTAATTGCATGGCATAGACGAACACAGTCAAATTTTAGCTATGAGTTACATGAATATCGTTGACAATTACTTTCAGTGAATAATTGCTGACACACAATTGATACATTTGAGATTGATACACAAGTACCTTCCTGAGATAGGAGCTGAAATTTCAGAATTTATTATCCGCATTCACACTCATACAATATTATTAGCCTTATTACTGTTCATACACTTTTGTTCATTTATTGTTCATAATAATCATTCATCAGTTCAGAAATGTAACATTTAATGTAAACGGAAATTTTTAAATTTAACTGCATGTTTGGCGAATTAAAATCTGGCCATAAAACATTACAGAAGCGTTCGTACTGGTATATTTCAAAATTTTAATTATCATAAGTTTTCTTTATGGAGGCATAGAAAATTATTCACCAACTTTTCGTTTACAAAGTGACTACAGTAAAATAAAAATAAATTCAGAGTGGAAGTATAGCGATCATATTTCATTACAGAAAGATTATGGCACTCATATACAAAGTACAAAATTCTGCAACTATAACATCTTCATGTTAGGTGTAAATATACAGATCTGTAAATGCACAGATGAAACAAAGGGAAATATTAAGTCCAGTTTTATGATTAAAATATATTTTATGCAAAATAATTCTATTTCATAGAGAAAAAAAAAGAAGCATATAACTGACAGAAATAATTTATTATTACTTACGAGCAGTTTTAGATGGCATAACAGTGACCACATGTCCTGAGTAGTATTCAATGCCCAAAGCTCCTCCAGGATAAGATGCGCCATCAATAAACAATTCTAAAAATAAAAAAAAGACAGCATTTGCAAAAAAAGTGAAGAAATTAACAGGCGGATAAGAAGGATAGGTTCATATTTAAACTTTAGAAGCTCAATAAAGTATAGTTGACATTTTAAAAAAAAATCCTATGATCACACACACACAAATCATAATACTATACAAAAAGCAGAATAAGTAATAAAATGTTGAATTCTGCACCTGATTTTATCCTAAACAAAATAAAATAAAAATCAGGGCACCAAATTGAAAATAAAGAAAATTTACCAATAATGATATAAGTACACCAACACAAAATTTAATTAGAATGCTTAAATCAAAAGAACAATATAACCCAATCTTCAAACCGAAATTTTGATACAAGGTATCTTCAAAAAATGTAAGTGAAATCTAAATCAATTTATAAAATTTTTCTTAGCTCTATTTTATATGTAAAATATACTAAAGTGTAAAAAAAAAAAGCATAATTTAAAAAAAAAATCTGCAAAGGGATCAAAACAAAATTGCAAAAATGAGACTCACAAACTGAAACACTCAACACAAATAGAAATATTAATAATCTTTTTTTAATGTTTGATTAATGTTATGATTTTTTGTGGCTTGATTACTTATTGTATTTTTAACACTTAAGGCTTTATATTCTTGTTCTGAGCTCTAGACTTGTGATAGAAAATTTATTTTTGCTCATGTTTTCATATTCAATTTATTCATATTTTACTGAACTGCCTTTTTGGTTCTAATATGCAGCTTATCGAACAAGATGAGGATGAAGTTTGTAAATTACTGGTTTTATACTCGATTATATAAACATTTTCAAAAAATTTCCAGCTTTTTTCAGAGAAGGACATAAGCAAAGCAATCAATTCTTTAGAAAAAGAATGTATCAAAACAGAATGAAATCTGTATGGTTCTCAGATTTATTTAGAAATTAAAATTTAAAATAAAACCTTTAAAGCTGTAAAGAATAATATGAAATGTTATGTAAAAACATACCTGGAAATAATTCATTTAATAAAAGTGGTTTCTTGTTGATGTCAATAGTTACTTTTGTTTCCCCTTCTTTCACAGGTGCACATGCTTTAGCAACTACATTGAAGGGAAGTAATGCAGAAGCATCAACAATTCTAGGAGCTCCTATAAACATATTGCAGAAAATACGAATAATATTGCCTTAAAAAATTATTGATTGATTAAAAATTATTATTAAAGATTAATTAATAAACCAATTAAAGATGTGAAATGAAGCGTATGAATTTAAAAAAAGTGCAATGACTTATTAGTCTCCTTAATGCACTTAAAAAATGATGTATTGTTCTTTCAGGGGGTTTTACTGAATACATTTCACTTATAAAAGGAGCTTTGTTAAAAATCTTATAACCAAAATACCTTCTTTCTTTCTTTTTTTTAACTAAAGTTTTGTAATAGCAAAATGCTGCATGATTAATTGCATAATGGCCATTTTAAGATTAACACTTAGATTCCTTTTAATGGAAATCAACAATTATTAATTTTCTAACCAACCAGTTAAATTAAATATCTGAAGAGTGAAATAAATTATGATTATAAATTATTTTATAAAAATCATAATAACAAATTATTCTTCTAGAGTGATTTCACTATATTCAATATGCTTTTAAAAGAAATTATTTATATATGTTGAAATATCATAAATAAAACTAATTTATTTTTCTCTAAAACTTATATCTTTATATCAAAATGTTGAAAAGCATATTTATTTCCATAAAATTCAGCTATTAATATTTTAGTATGCCAAGTAAATTAAATATCTGAAGCATGAAATAAATTATAAATTAATTTGTTAAAATCAAAATAAGATAAATCATTCTGCTAAGGTGATTTTGTTAAATTTAGTACATCTTTAAAATTGGAAGCTTAATTGAAATCTTAAAATTAATTGAAAGCTTGTACAAAAAATTAATTTTTTTATTAAAACTTGTACAGTGTTAAATGTTAGAGGTTTAATTTTGTGGCAGACATGTTTGAATCTTAAAAATTTATTTACTTTTATGAAATGTAATAAGTTAATTTTTGAGTATTCCAGATTGATTTAATATCTGAAGCATAAAGTAAGTCATGGTAGAAAAAAAAAGATAGCAAAATCAGATTCAAGCAGTAGAAATTTTTATACTTTACAAAACAATACAAAGAAAATATTTTGAAATCATAACGAAAATTTGAAGTTAGGTACATAGTAAACAAGTTATTTTTGCAATAGGATAAGATGTTTCTATCAAAGCTGGTAATCACTATGGGACCAATGAATTAAATGAAACAAACACAGCATTACTTTTGCAACACAGGTTTAAAGAAATAGCAATACACAGTTGAACCAACTAACATCCTCAATATACTCACACATAAGGGCAAATAGGATATAACATAAATGATAAATTTTAGGAGTACTTGGAGTAATTGGTCAAAATATTTGTTAATCAGGCTATATATATTGGTTTGTAGATAATATTGATTTGATATTGTAAATTTGAATTTCATTAATTTGTGTACCAGCTAATTACAGCTACATTAATTTAATTCCAGCTCCTTTGGTCATTCACCACTGAGTCACTATTTTTAGAATAATAGGATTTAAATAAATAAACTTACTACATTAATCTTGTTTCTCCCCCCCCCCTATCCTTTCTATATGCATAATTTTAAGATTTGTCAATTATATATGAGTACTCTATTTAAATGAAAAATTTGTTTAAATCAGAAATAATGAATTTGTATCACAGAAAATTAAAATTAGTTCTTTGTTTGCTGTTAAACAATGATTAGTAAATTTTTAAATGTTGAATATATTGACAAAATGTTGTGGGCAATAACTTCCACAAAATGCATTTAATTTTTTATTTGCATTAGTTAAAGTATTTAAAACAATTATGATGCTTTTAATACCAAAACTTTAAAAAATTAGAAAATAATTACTAATAATTTAATGCAGTACAGGCTTTTAAATATTAATGAAGAATAATTTTATTACACAATTTTGATTATAGGTATTCTAAAAGGAAATTATTATTGAGTTATTATTTCCTTCCCGAGAGCAAGAATAAAGTACAATAGCTACTGAAGGAGAGGGCATCCATTTACAGTATTCTTCAAGCAAAGGAAAGAAATTATTTTAAAAACAAATAGAGGAGATTACAATTATTTGAATTAAAATATCTCATACATCTCCTTTAAAGAAAGAAAGAAGTAATTTTACCAAAATTCATTGTATATACAATATTTGCATAAATTTTTAGATTTAAAGCAGTAAATGGATACTATTGAGAAGAAAAAATACAAATTAGACAAATAATTTTGTCTACTTCAAAACATAGAGTGAAGAGAAAAGAAAAATCCTCACATGCTCACTTTAAACCTAAGAATCTTAGTCAAATATGTTCAAAGTAAATAAAGAAAATGCTAGAATTTATTATCAATCAGAATCTTCTGAAACTTTTTTAATGGTTAATTTTACAAAAAAGCTGACAGTAAATATTTAATAACTTAAGACAATGCCCATCTAGTTTCTTTGCTTTAAAGTAAGAGATGGAAGTGATTTTAAATTCTTTTAAGTGGTAATGAAGTGAAAAATAAACAAAGAAACGATCAATACAGCATCCACATAAGTCGTAAAATATGAACTTAGTTAAGAAAGATGCCCATTGATTAAAATTGGTTTTGCCGATTTCTTGCCGGATATGATAAACCTCAGAAATTTTATTGCAACCCTAAAAATTGTTATTTATTTATTTTTGTAGAGATGCAAGAAAGCAAACTTTGAGAGAATTTTTGACAGTTGGCATAATCTTGTTTTTTTGTATGGAACACAGACATCGCTTTTAACGCTTAATCAAGAAAAATTCAAGCTTTTAATTAAAAAAACAAAAACAAATAGATCAGAATTATTTAGATAAAAACACAGTATACATTCTTTAAATAAAATAAAAATAATTAATTTACCATAACTATTTGTATAAACAGCATGTGCAGTAACTTTTAAACTTGAAGGAATAAATGGATACTCTAGAAAAACACTAGCAATTGCTTGTGAGCCATCCATCACAGAACCAAACACAAAAACGTTCTGAGACACTTTCAAAGGAGATTCTACATGGACCATGAGTCTCACATCGTGAATAACAGATCTGCATTTCAAATTCACCTGAAAAGTAAATAAAAAATTTAATACTTGATAATGATCTCAAAAACAGAAATAAGAAAAAATGCATACATTTTTTTTTAAAAAAAAATCATTAAGGAATTTGAAATATTGAATTACAAAATTTCAACCAGCTCCTGGATAGAGACTTTGAAAAGAAAAATAGGAAAGCCACTATTAACTCAATTGAACATAAGACCTCTCCCTATACTGCTGGAAAATTAACATGGTTACCAAACTTTATTCTTTAACTCTTCTTTAACCCATCGTCTCTTTACAAAGATAATTTTACAGGAACCTCAGAGTACTGTTTTCAAAGATAAGAACAATTTTCTTCTGTCCCCAAAAGTCACAATGGCTATTGCATTCTTAAGGGATTGTTATAGAAAAGATGCATCTACTTAACTAATAATTACTAAGCAATTGTATGTTCTGACATCCTTTTATTGTTCTTGAAAAAACTCCCTGTCATCCCATCTAATGAACAAAGAACTCAAAAACAAATATTCATTCTATTTCATTTAAAGAAAAGGAATGCAATTTGGAAGATACATCCATTGGACATAGGCAGGTTTAGTAGCTTCGTCAGACGAATATTGAAAAAGTTTATTCAAAAGCATACTCATAAAAATGCTTATTTTTATTAGTTATTTTTATCACATGCTTATTTCTATCTTATTAATAAATTTATTATTATTATTATTATTCACCCATAAAAAATAAAAAGAAAGATCAATCCCGAGATTTTGACGAATCTCTAGGTTTGGGCTTTTTTGAGTCCAAATAACTTTAAAAAAATTTGTTTGTGATCATAATTCAAAAATTATTCAAACCAAGAATACAAAATATGTTGAAAGAAATGAAAAAAAAAAAATCTGAATACTCGTGGCATTCACAGAGTTGTCCAATGTATACAAATTTATTCAAAGGAACAGGAATAATATCTATATTAGTGAATTTGTGAGAAAATTTTAGGAAGACCAGTTATACTGGTTATATGAAAAAATCATGAAATAACTTTTAACAATAAATATAGAAATAGAAATGTTTTTTAAAAGGTTTATCATGGCAATATGAACTCAAAATGAGGATGAAATACTAATTTTAACATACTTTTATAGGAACAGCAGGAACAGGTCCAAGTGTTTTTCCAGAAGTATCTCTAGATTCATTCATCTAATTAAAAAATGAATTGGACATAAATAACTGAAAATAAAATAATTTGATGTAAAGAAAAAATTGCAAAATAAAACTCACATCTGCAGGTGCTAAATGATTAGAAACAGTTATTGATAGTGATATTTCATTCCCTAACTTTTGAGTTCCAAGTAAGTCTGAAACAAAAGGGAGAAAAAAATCATAATTAATGAAATATGAAAATAATTTCATATTCAGGACAAATTGTATATACACTGAAATCAACTTAAGTTCACATGAGCAATGAATATTGAAATACATGTATCCATGAGGAACTTAAATACTGCATGAGATTAAATGATGTTTTCAAATACAGAGATTTCATACATGATATGTTTTTGTTTAAAATTATTTTTTAATCAAATAAATATATTAACATTTATTGGGTGACATAAAAGCTTTACATATAAGGTTTATAAAAGCTTAAATTCAAGGCTTAACATATAAGGTTTATATATTAAGAATTATTTAGTTATACTCCATGGTACACTGAATAACATATGAAGAACTGGGTCAATTCTCAGAGGCACCAAAGCCAGAGGATTCTTAAATAAAGAGGGAATTAAACAAATTTTTCTTCACTAGTAATTTTATTTTACAAAATTTGAAATATTTTCTTTCTTTAAAAATATTTTTTACTTTGTAACTGTGATATTATTTACCAAATAAAAATAAACTTTATTTCTGATTAAATAAAAAAGAATTAAAAAAGCATTGAAGGCAAATCCAATCATATCAACTTTGGTACCACCATATAGGTGGGTTTAAATGGGTCTTCTATCAAAACTAGAGATTACCAAAAAAATATGAGAAAAAGGCGAAGGAAAATGTTCCAGTGCAATTCTTCCATCAGATGCATGGGTAGAAAAAGATTAATCAAAGGTAGCAACAATAACTTGTTAATAAAAGGCAAAACAAGAAACTAAACTGGTTGCAAGTAATTATAAATAAGGGTATACGGATATATATATACCTCATACCCTCCTATATATATATATATGGATAGGGTATACATATTAAGACTGAGAGAGACAGCTATTACAAGTACCATTAATCATATGAAATAAATACATGAATGGTATATTCATATATGTTATTACATATGATCAAAGTGCATAAGACTATCTCAATTATTAAAAAACTAACTGATCATAAGCGGAAAACATAATTAAGACTGAGAGAGTTTAAAAGAATTTAATGCAGACTATCATGAGTTTCCAAGTTTAGTTACAGCACTGGATAAAAGTTATGTAAAATATTTTTTCATTATGATCTTTCTCAATATATGTATTCATAGCAGCATCCAATGCAACTTTGTGTTGTTATTTCTACTCAAAGTTGTATTATAATTAAAACTCACAATGAAAATAATTTTCAAGTCTATGTAGTTTATATGCAAGAAAATGATATCTAAAATTAAATCTTACTTTGATTTGATGACTTAATTACTTTCTTTAACCTCTCCATTTCTTGTTCAGCTACTTTGAAATCAATTTCTTGAGGTTCTGATAAAGGTGATACAAATAATGAAGGTTCTGTGCCTAGATAACAGCATGCTAAATTGCCTTCCTCAGATAATAAAGTAAGGATTCCTCTGATGTCTCTAAAAATTTTTAAAAAAGGCATCAAATGGTAGTAATTATAACATTGCTCAATATATATATATATATATATATATATATATATATATATTGCAGTTTCTAAGAAATTTTAGTGGTTTAAAGCTGCATTGAGACAATTTCAAAACTGATGCCACTTTTATCAGCATGGATCTAGTTTTTGAAACAATGCCTCTTTTCAAACTTTTAACGGTATCTGCAGCTATTAATTTATGCTACTGATTTTAATTTTTACATTTATCACTATATTTTAGAATATTATAATTTTATTTATATATTTAATGCCATAACAGAAATTGTCTAATGAAAAAACATTAAAACGGATATGCAGAAGTTCTGCCATCAATGGTTTATTTTTGTTGATATAAAGATGACCAATTTTGTATTAGTACAACAAAAGGCATATCCAGATATCATTTACTTATGAATTAGTAAGACACACAAAGAATAACTAAGGAAAAATTGACCTTTAAGAGAAATGCCAATAAGTAGATCAGCAGGTATTACCAGGAAACAAAAACAAAAAAATTTATTTCTTTCACCTTTTAATAAAAGACTTGGCCTAAGAAGTAATTCGCTAGAACACTTAATAAAGATAGTAATTGTTCTAATACATTTCCAAAATGCTGGAAAGAACAATAGAAAGCTAAAAGCTTTTTTTATGTTTCTCAAATTTGTTAACTCATTAAATATTCCAGATATTAATTTGACTAATTTTGTTCTGCTTTGTTTCATTTCATAGTAACTATTACGAATTTTTTCGAGTAGCCAGGAAAGAAAAAATTAGCACAAAATGTACTCAAAAAGTTTTAAAAATTAGGTACATATGGATCAATTTGTTTTAAGTGTTTTTTTTTTTTTTTCATAAGCTCTATAACAAATTTCCAGATTTATAGAACACTTTAAAAATAATCTATCCATCCAACCAAACTTCCTTATTTATAATATTAGTAATGATAAGGAGAAGGATTTCATAGATCTTTAATAAGGTATTAAACTAATAGAAGCTGCCACAAATGCGACATACATATGAAGGTAGATGACCATTACTAAATCATACCATTATCATTTGTTGAAATTTATTTCCTTATTTCATTCATTTAAAATTTTATATTTATAGGCAACTTCTATATTGATTTATCTTCTGCTTTATAAGCATAAAACACACGTCAGAATTAAGTTTATATATTTTATTGATTTAATTTTATTACAAATAAACATTCGACACAAATTCATTGCAATTTGAATATTATGTATTTATTACTACTGAAATTTAATTTTCACTTTTATCTCAGAAATTACAGGTAATATTTTTAATACCTATATATGTATATATATATATATATATATATATATATATAAACTATAAACGCATTAAAATAATTAAAACCCACTTCCTGAGTCAACAAAATTTAAATCAAAACTAATTAGGTCAAAATCAAAATTAAAATTTAATTCGGAATTAAACACTAAAATTTCACAAAAATGGAAATTCTTCTTAGAATAGAAATAGAATTCTTTTTCTATTGGTTATAGTTTTGATTTAGTTGTGTTCCTTTTTGCTTGGCTTATTTTGTTTATAATATATATATATATATATATATATATATATAAACAGAGAGAGGATTATAAATACAAAGAAATAACTTACATATAGAAAAAAAATATTGCATATAAACAGCTTGAAAATGTATTTCATTTTACATTGTTTTTTAATATTTAGAATCAATTACTTTTTATAACTATCTATTTCTAACAATAATGGCAGTGTGATTGATTGGAAAAATACCAATAGACATACACACACAAAAAAATAATAGCTTTTTTTCCTCATTTTTAAGGCATTTGTGCTCCATTAAAGCTGATTCATATTTGTTAACATCACTATTTTTAATTATAATTAATTTCATTTTAAAGAATAGTTTGCCCATAATAGTGAATAAATCACGATGCAGAAACAAACGAGATGAGTTTAATTGAGAATACCAAATAATTCTTCACAGAATCATTATAATCATACAACATGGAAGCTGATAAATCTTAATATCTAAGAAAATTACTGATAATACTCAGTGAATTTTTGAGCTGGTAAAAAAATTCCAGCAAATATAAAACTATAGAGTTTTTAACACCACAATACATGACTTTTCTAATTCTTTATAAGAGTGTGACTTTTGAATAGCTTCATATAATTCAAGCAATTGTTCTAGCTTATAATTTTTTGTTACATTAAAAAAAATTTAAATGCTGCAAATGGATACATTGTTAATTAAATAACATCCCAAAATACAAATCCCATTATAACATATCTGCAATAAAAATAAGAGTCCCCTTTAACCAATACAGTTTTTTACTAAACAAAAAAAATTATTATATTTTTAATGATAGAATGAATGATATTTTTTCATACAAAAATCATCCTAGTATTTCCACAAGTTTCCAGTTACAATCACTTTTATAATCTATCAGATTATTCTAAAAGTTTTTATCACAAAACTTTTAAAAAAGGTTTCCAGATATTCATTGTTACTCTTTTGAACATTCATGTGATTTTTATCAATCGAAAATCATGTAGCTGAAAGACTGCACAATGCACTGAAGTATTAAATCAATAAAATGTATAGTAAAAGTTATTACTTTTCTATAAAAATACATAAAACTGTATCTATTTTCTTTAGCATTGCAAGTTCAAATTTAGATCCCTAATAGTAAGGCAAAAGACACAAAAAATCCTTACGTAAATGAAGCTCGACTAATACAGATTGGAGGGAACATCAGCTGTACAGCCCATTTTAATTGAGTTTCATGATAAATTAGTAGCGTTTGATTAGCAGTGACAACCAAAATTATGAGGAAACCATGATGCTCTAGAAGATATGAAAATCATAATTAAAACTATTAAATAAAAAAAAAACATTGTATTGTTTTATTTAAAAAAATCTGAGGATAAATTTACCTTCTCTGTAACACGTAAAACACCTTGGCATGAAACTAAGTTTCTTAGAAAATTTTATTGAACCATGAGAATTTAAACCAGTTATACATTTTTCACCTGGAAAGAAACAATAATAATATAGATCCCTGGAAATATATAAGAATAAAAAGAGAAAAATAGAACTTTTAATATGAAAAACAAATTATCTGAATGACTACTTTCATTGAAAGCAAACATATCACAACAAAAAACTTATTAAATACATATTTATTCATAGCCTAATTAAATTTCTCCAAATTACTTCAATAATAACAAAATTAAATGATAGATGGTAAATGTAAGAAATATTTACTCTCATTGGAAATATTCAACAAAAAATTTATTTAATTTTAAATAATGAAACAAATGAAATATCACTTAGCAAAATATTATTATTCAGAATGCATTTTAAACAAAAACTGTTATTATTCTCTAAAGTTATATCAAACTAAAGATTATAGCAATTACACAAAAATAACACATTTTCCTTGATATTAATCTTTCAGATAATTTCAGAAAAAAAAATTGATTGATGAGTAATAATTATTGATCAAATTATCTTATTTGTAATAATGAATAATTAAGTATATTATATTTACAAAAATAAGCATAATTTTAAAAAATTAACATATATCGATAACTTTTTAAATCTGTTTAATTATTAATACTTTTATACATATCAGCATAAGTAGCAGCTTTCAACTGCAAGGAACAACATATAGCTTATATTTTATAAAATAATAATTTAAAAAAATTATATTCATTTAGCTTTAATAAATTGATGCCCCAAAGTGACATGGTATTGAGACTATTTGGAATAAGATCTAGTAATGTTGAGTCATAATCAGTTAAATACATTAATAAGACAAATATCACTTTTTAAGTTTTTATGAACACCAATTTGATAAAATTAATTCAATTTATTATATTTATCATTCATTTTTTGAATATTTCAATTTATTATATTTTATATATATTTTTTCCAATTATATTTCTGAGCAGTCAAGTAAAATAAATATTTGTCTTTAGGCAGAATTTGATCTTGAATGTATTATTAACTGCTTTTGTAGTTCTACTTTTCACACTTCAAAGCACTAAGGTAAATTTGAAGAAAAGTAATTTAAAAAAAAGCTATTCGACCAACACAATTCATAATCATGTATATAAATATAAACCATATAATACAGATACCTGTATGAATTGTACTATAATTATATGCAATATATAGTCATGTATATAATTATATACCAGAACAATTCATAATTATAGCATTATGATGCATATAATTATAAATAAAATATATGGATGATAACGCCAAATACAAAATAGTAATAATTAATCTTTTATGCAAAATTATTATCAATAAATGTATAATACAAAGTCATCAATGATTAATCTTTTTTTTAACTCTCATATTGATGCTACTGATTTCAGATTATAATTTCAAACACCATGAAGAAATTATAGTATTATTACAAAACATTAAGTGGTTAAACTAATTTAGTTTCCATTTGAATTAAGTTTTAAATCTCCCATTTAAAATTAATTGAAAGATAATTTTAAGTATTTGAATTTTAATATAAAATTTAATTTTTCTTTTATTTTAGATAAAAATTGTAAGTCAATTATCATACAATTATACATTTAAATTCATGATAATTTTCCATTCAAAAATTAGTTAGTTTCTTTTAAGTATGATTATAGTTTTCAATTATATTTATATATACTTTTTTAATTAATAAAGTGGATGAAGAATAGTACCTTGCACTGAAGAATATTCAAAAATTTAAGAAAACCATGTCACATCTGAAATGAAGCTACAGAACCCTAAATAAATATTCGTTATTCATTAGAAATAAATCTTATTACCTAAAATTGCAATAGTTGGAGAAGTCTTATCATCAACCAATATGATATCCATGGCTGAATCTCCTAAAATATAAGTCCATTCAGGCTAAAAGAAATGAAAGATTTATGTATTAATCTATAAATAATATAATTAAAAATTAATTTATGAGTTAACTAAGAAAAGAAAAACTTACTGCAACTCTTTTCCCTTTAAATCCAATATTTTCATTTTCAGTGTTTTCATCACTTGCACTGGCTAATGACTGAAATCTATAAACAGAAAGAGTTCAATTTTTTAAATCATATTTTTTAAAGATTTTGATGATTTAATGGTTTTAATTTTCAAAGTAGAGCATAAATGTTTTTTTACTACTTTTGCTGTTTTGTCATTACATATGATAAACTTCAAAAGATTCAAAAATTGGTTCTTTTTACTCAAGTATTGCTTATTAGAATTTTACAGACTATTATGCATATTAATAAAATTGGAAATGACATCGTGTATTTTAAAACATAATTAAGCCAGTCAACAAAAACAGTTCCTTACCAAATCAATATCAATTATATTCTGCAACTGAATAAAGGATTTAAAAAAATTTGTATCAATATATTTTGAAAAACAATAGTTCTGTATATGATGTTTATGCTAAGGACTTGCAGTACATTAGAACTTAGAGTATCTTATCATATTTACTTGATCTCTTGAATCCTTTATATCAACTTGATAAAAAATGTTTAAAAAATTATAAATATGAAGTTAAATTTAAAAAATTTAATGCATATTAGAGATCTTTATTGATGATATTGATGTATGATGATATGCTTACTTAAATAAAGCAAAATTATCTATTCATTAAATAACACTTTTGAGATATTTCTTTAATACATTTAAAATATGTTCAAAAACTTAAAATGAATTTTGAATCTCTAATATATTAATTTATAAATATTTTTTTAAAAATTGGATATTTATCTTATATCCAACTTCGATTTTACACCACATTGGTTGTTTGAAATAATAGTGGTCTAATAAGGTGTTCTAATTTCCTAGAACTATGTAACTCTACTACTCAAAACTGTTAATATTGAATGATTGTGACATTAATATTTTTCTAAATAAAGGAAAGGGCATAAACAACAGTAACCCCGGGGTTACATGTGTTGTGTCTACCTGTCTTTTATTTGATATTGGTTTTGTTAACAGTACATAATGACTGTTGTTAACTGTAACCTAATTACTGTTTTGTTTTTTGAACATGCAATAATTTTAAATTTGAGTTTTTAGTGTGTGTTCTGAAGAATAAATGTAATGGATGCAATTAAACGCCTGCTTATTTTTTCTTGAACTTTCAGCTAACTTTTAAAGGTCTTTCAAGTTTCTTAAAGCTATTCTCAGTAAGCACAGTTCATAGATGCGCTGGTAGTGCAATAGCGTATTACTTTGTGATAATACAACAACATGTTAATAAAAATGGCATATTTATGGAAGCTCATTTCAAATTAATTATTAAAAAGAAATAATAATTAACCTTTTAGTTAAGCGGATCAAATTCAATGGAGCAACAAAGATAAATCTAAATTATATTAAAAATAAAAATGCCCACCTATAGCTCTCAACTGCGTGGCCATTTACTGTAACAAAGGAATCAGTCTTTTGAACATAACACATCGGACCAGGTAAAAGACTCTTTGGAAGATATCGACTAAAGGAAAATCGTTCCTGTTCGAAGAAACATAAAGTCCCATCCAGACACTGTATACACATCATTTCTTTACCTATAAAAAGTACATGAAGTTAATATATCAATAAGCAAAAATTATAAGGTATGATATTAGTATAATTAAGGCAATGTTTTAAGTACTCATTATTAATTTCAAGATAATTTAATAATTTTAAATAAAATATTAGATAGATATCAATAAAATACAAAATCTTCAAAAATGTTAATATAACAAGTAAATAATGGAAATTTAACAAGCTATTTTGAGCTAAACTTCGTAAGGGAAATTCTTAAAATAAATGGGCAAAGAAACATAGTCCATGCAAAAGTAATTGCCATTTTATTTTTTTAAATAAGATGCAATGAAAAAAAAGAACTTTCTTTAATTAACTTTACTAAATAAAAAACATAAATTAATTCCAATTATATTCTAATACATAACATTTCAAAAAATAATTTAATGAAAATTTCATCATTTAATTAAAGCAAAATAAACAGTCAATTTCAAAAAATAGAAGGAAAGGAAAAATTATCTTACTTTCCATTTAATAATTAATGAATGCATACAAATAATATTAAATGATATTCGATAAACCGATCAAATGTGCAATAAATTTCAATAGAGTAAAAAAGTTATAATGAACCTTACCCTGAATTCCTCCAAAATAACCAATTATAAGTGAAAATGCATGTCTTTGTAAATTATGCTCATATATCAAAGATAGTTTAACCTGTGTTCCATGTTCTACACTCCCTTGAACAGCTAAAAAAATAGTTAAATTGTTATTTATGTAAAGCAAAAAATAATATATGTATAAGAATAATATGAAATATAAATGTTAAGTTTTTACCAACAACAACAAACAGTGCAATATATAAATAAAGTAGAACTTAGTGGAATTTTTTAAACATTAAACTTAACAATAAATAGATATAGTATAAATGCAATTAGAAAAGTTTTATTTTATTTTAATTTTACTATTTGCTGTAAATTTAGTATTGTAAATTCTTAATTGGTATACAGAACAAACTGAAAAGTGTAAATGTATGATTAGAGAAGTGACACTTTGGTAAGGCAAATATCAAACATCATTTAAAAGTATACTTTTCTCATCTGAAAAATACATTCATTTGAAAAGTATTCTTCCTTTTTCAGATGTATTTGACATTCTCAAATTCTAGATTCATTTCAAGAATAATTTTGGATTAAGTTTATTTATTTCTGGATGCGAGATTAATAAAACCAACAAAATAATATGCCATGATGATTTATTGAATAAATCAATTAATAGTAAACTATTAGCAAAGCACTGCAATATATAAAAAAAGAATAAACAAATAAATGGAAGATTAAAGGGAATAAATACATAAATGCCATTTCCACCCTTTTCCCCCTAGAAAGTCTTTAGATTAGTTATCAGTAAAAAACTGAATGTGTTCAGTAGCAGGAAGTAGTAATAATTGCTAAAACATATTAAAAATAGTATGAAACATTAATCAACTCTTTATAAATAATTCATTGTATATTTAGAAAAAAATGATAATTAAAGAAGTCAGAAATAGAATTAGAAGAAATGTTACCTGAAACAGAAAAAACAGATAATTTAAAAGGTTGAAGAACAGCAAGCTGAAGAAGTGTAGAAGTTCTGTAAAGCATTAAAAAAATCAGATGGTTATTAAATCACATGAGGGTAGAATAAAACAATTTGAAAATTATAGCAATAATGTTTTAATGCAAAGAATATATGGTACAATTTCATTATCAAAAATATTTTATCACATTTTGTTCAAATAAAAATATTACAATAAAAAAAAAGAGTATATCAATATCTTTTCAATGCCAAATAATTTTTAATTAACAAAGTCTATTCATTTTAAAAGACTCTTTTTTGTATAAAGATTCCTTAAAAACCATCAAAGCATTTTTTTAAAAATAATAATTTAACCATTTTGAAAACTTTTTTTTTACTAAAATTTATATGATTTATAATTGCACTAACTATTAATGAAAATAACAAGTATTAAAACATTTCAACTATGATTTATATACTGAATTTCAAAAGATGGAATAAAATGAATTTTCAAAATTATCTGTAATTATTATAAATAGACTTTCATTAATTCTGGAAAAAAATGTTTTATTGTCTGCTTTCTTTGATAATACATAATTGATTACACAGCAAAAGGAACAAATTTTATTTAAAATAAGTTCGCTTGATATTTCATTCAGTACATTTATGAATAGTTTTCTATATTTTTAATAAAACAGTATTTTTTTCAATACCATATTTAAAAGAAAGAAAAAAGCTTTTACTTATTTTAAAATGTTTGAAGGAAAAAAATCTTAAAATTTTTTTTGCATTAATAGTTTTTTTTAGCATACTGGCACACATACCTGCTTCAAAATACTTATAAAACTCTTGAACCGGAGTGATAAAAAAAAATTAAACAGTTCACCAAGGCATAAATTTAAAAACCTTTGATATTTGGATTTACTTGTGTACTTCAACATGCATAATTTAGTTTCAAAATATGATTTTGAAATTTTAGTTTAAATTATTATTTTTTAAAATTGTGTAAAATTTATAAAATAGCTTCTTACACCTTCGATTATCAGCACATAGTGAATATCCATAAGATTCACTATTAAGTTTATTTTTATGAAAATTATTCTGAGATATATTAAAAGTTATGAGATCATAAAGATAGTTGTTTTAAGCAATATTATTTTTTAAAAATAATCATTTTATCAACAGTCCAGTGAAATTATTTAAGCACTTACGATGACAAAACACCAACTGCCAAATGAATTATAGGATGCTTTAACTGAGTTTCTAGAAGCAAGTCATCTGGACGGAATGAAGAATAAGTCCCATCTTCTTGTTTAATTGGCTGAGGTTTGTAAATTCTCAAAATGCCACTGTGACTTCCAGTAATAATTTTATCTAAATAAAAAGAGGAAATCCTTAATAAATGAAAATAATAATCTTTTAATAATTTATCTTAACTTTATGAAAATATAAGATTCAGATGCTTTCATAGATTTCAATAGCAATTAAGATAATAAATAGCATTATGAAAAATATGAATATGGCTTAAGGTTTCTATACCTTTTATGGTAGTATGAATTTTATTAATTCACATGCTAACAGAAATTATTTTATTACAAGTATGGGAACAGTATTCATGTATTTAATTCAACATTTTATTTTTGTTTTAAAGATCTTACCTGATTTATCAGAATTATTATCAATGTTCGCTACAGCAAGGCATCCTTTATCAAATTCTTCATCTGCACCACAAGTGGTACTCCACCAATCACATGCTTTGAAAAGAGACATGGTTTGCAGAGAAAAGTTTTACTGAAATAAAATTTAAAAAGAATTTTAAACTACAAATTAATTGTTAGTATAGTTATTAAATTAAAAATAGAAAGATAAAGAGTGAGTAAATGAGTAGAGAATGACTTGTAAAAAGCTACAATATATATTTCTACATAGTAAATTAGTGCTACACTGATCTTAATATATTTTATAATAACTCATTTAGTCAAATAAAGTTTGGTTTTTAATATTGATTATTGATTTTTTTTTTGTTTAAAAAATCTGATTTGAGATTAAATGTTATTTAATATCAAAGATTTTTTTCTTTCTCTCCCTTCTTTATTTGAAGCCATAATCATGTACATAAATTTGATTTTAATGTCTTCAGACAAAAATAATTCTGCAATTATTCAAAAAAAATTAAAATATTTACATTTGATATTTTATCACTGTCAAGGTATTTTAATTTTCTTTATGTACATAGTCCATAATAAGTATTTAAGAAAAATATTCCTTTCTATTAATTATTTTTATTTATTACCTAAAGACAATGGATATTGTTTTGACCAAAATCCTTTTTTATAGCAGATATTGTATAATGTACAATATCCCAGCCTAACCATTTTAAACTTTATGGGGATACCGAAGAGCAACCCCAACTAGCATGAAGGAACAAATCCCACTTGCAATCAACAAAGAACCCTTAAGAGAAAATGCATATTGGTATACAAAAAGAGTAGGGAAAAAACCTCATTAGAATTAACATTACAAATTAAGTTGTGAAATGATAAAAATGCATAAAATATCTGAACATTAACTTTTAGATTAGAAAAGAGCAAAAGACAAAATCTTTGACAAAACCTCCCTAATAGAAAACTTAATGACTGGAATTTTTGAATTCTTCAACATCAAGAGACACTAAATTTCTTGGCCATCTGAGTCATATATACAATTAGCTAAGTAGCTATTTATAATAGAATCCCATATTTATTTAAATTTATAATACATGTAATTAAAAACTATCTAAGCTGCAGATTGAAATTCAGTCCAATTATGCAATATGTACATTTTTACATTTATGATAATTGAAGAAAATATTTTAATTCCAATTAAGTAAAGATTTCAAGTGTACTTTATGTCAAGATAATAATATGCAAGAATGAGTAATGTAATTCAAAATTCTTTTGGAGATGAAAAGTTCAGAAAAGAAAAAAAAAAGATTTAAATGTGTCATATATATTTCTAAATTAGTTCTTTCCTTTAATGAATAATGCAACAATTATATACTCTATTGTAACAGAAAGAAAAAAAAAAGTATTTGATAACAGCCTTCTCAGTTTGTTTTGAAAACAAAGCGTCAGAAAAAAGAAAGAAAAAATTAGTATACCTAAATTTAAAAAAAGGAAGAAAAATCTGCATCTTTTTGTTTATTTAATCTGATGGAAAATAAATGTCATTCCCCTGTGAAATATATCTTTTTGTAGTTTTTCATATCTTATTAAGCTCTTGTGATATTTTTTAAACAAAGTTTAACAGAAATTAATCATTTAGTGGTACATATTTAAAATATTTTACATAAGTTTGGCTGTCATCAAATTAACAGAAACACACAGTATTTTCATTACTACCAAAAAATTATTTAATTTTCAGATAGAAATATATAATTTCAATGAAAGAAATGTAATTTAAATATAAAATCAATAAATTTGGATAAATTTGCCAGATTTTAAGAAATTACTAGTTCTTTTTTTTAAATAAAGAATTACATTTGCAATATGTTCAAAAAAATTTAGTACTTCAAATATATTTAAAATATTATTGAAGTTGATAAAAATACATGAATGAAAGACAAGACTTCATGCATTATTGGTCAATGAAAGCAAATTTTTTTTGCAGAACTTATGCTTGTCACTGTTCTCTGAATAAGATATAACACACTGGAAAATATATATACATTTCACTCTCTTGAAAGTAAAATGAAACTGGTAGACAGGAATCTATATTAATTAAATGCTACATAATTTCTAGATCATACAGATTTTATTTTCATAACTATTAAAAATAATAATTGATGATTTAAAGAGGTAATTTTTATATTTCATCAATTCATGCAGAATTTTGTTTGTTTAAAAAAATAATAAATCTTTAAAAATCTACAAAAACATTTTTCTTTAAATGTCAAATTATTTTTTACTTTTACATATCAGAAATATCTGTTGGGAAAAATATGGCAAATATTTAAAGATCAAGACGTAAACGGGTATTTATCGTATTAAAAGTATACATAAAAAAATAATATAATCTATTCATATGAAATGATAGAAAGAAAAAAGAAAGTCACCTCTTCATCCAAATCGGAAAAATATGTTATCACAACATTTTAAAATTCTATTATTATAACAATATTACAAATAATTAATCAAAATATCATAAAATCAATGAAATTTTTTACACATTTAATATTTGTAGAATACAGTTTTAAATTTTAGTAGTTGTTTATCTAAGAAAACTTCCAGTAATAACGAAAAACTGGTGCTTGGAGTATTCATATTATTGATGAATATCTGAAAAAAGACAGATTGATCTACAAATTTAAAAGTATCAAGAAACAACTGTATGGTAGTATTAAACAGTCATTTTATAAATTAATTATTGTTAACGAGTAACATGTGACTTAAATGGAAATAATAAATATGAGTGAATGTCAGCGGTTGCTATGACAACTAGGCTGTTTACAGTTACAGTTTATTTTATAATAAATATTCTTTTAGATCGATTCAATTAATTGTTTTGACATAAACTGAATTAATCAAAATTAATTCTCGTGACTTCTTTTGCTTCTAAACAATAGTGGAAAGTGTTTATTAACCTAAATTTTCGTAGAAGAATAAATTAAAAATTTTATATTATGAAAACTTCTACATCTTTCGAAAAAAATTAATTATTTTAATCTCCGAGGGAATAATAAAATATCAAAAATTCAGTTTTAAATCATTGATCTAGGGTAGTATAATATATGAATTTTTTCTAATGTTATATATCTATAAATATATTCTAAAAATCTATTTTGAATGACTTATTTCACATTTGCAGCTCTTTTCTTCGATAGATGGAAGACCAAATTCAATATTCTATAATTTTTATTTTGAAACATTGTGCGAAATTTCTTATGCGTAACATAAGAGATTTCTGGGATAGTACATTCACGAACAAACAAACCACAAGAAATTGGTGTAAATTCAAGTGACGTAACATCTATGATAATGCACGTTTTCCGAAGTTTCATCTGATATTGAACAGGATATAACTCTGTCACTAATTTAATAGAGTTTACTACTAATGAAAAAAATATCAGAAATGAAATCGTTCTCATTTGAAAAGACACTGTCTGAGAAACAATAAGTGTCAGCTTTGTGGATAGAAATAATGAAGAAACGTTACGGACACATAATTGGGATTTGAGCAAAAAACATTGCGCATTGCTTCTTTGGTAATTGTCACGAGAGAGGAGATTGACCACATTAGCTGATAGATTAGTGGGTTCAAATTTGGACACAGATGAGCAAATTTAGTAATAAAATCTTATATTCAATATTCAATTTTTTACGGTCTCAGTTCATACATCAGACATTTGTGGTCTTAGTTCATGCTCATATGCAAACAGAACTAAAAAAAATACTGTAAAGTCTAAATACTAAATTTTATTTTTCTATCTAATCGTATTCTTGAGAATTGTATGCGCAGACAGAGAATAATAGGAATTCAATCACCAAATAAATGGATTTAAGGTGTACGTACATACTTAAAACTTCAAAAATCGTTCAAAATATCGTTTTTTTTATTGCTTCAAAATATTCTTTGATCTTTCAGCTTTCAAATGACACCAAGATGTTGTAAATATTCGAATATTTCTCAAGTTGTGAGGAGTTTTCTTCAGGGGCTTTCAGTAAAAACTTTAGGTTCGGTTTTTTAAAAACTCATTTTATGAAGAATGATACTTTTAAACTATGTCGCTTGATTCAAACAATCACATCTCGACAAGAAATTAATCAAATGCAATTATTTATGCATCAAAATAATCTATGAAACAGTGTATGTTTTATGTTTCTAGCAAAGTTATATTTATAGAAATAAATTTTTAATAGCTATTTAAAAGATAAAGTTATTAAAAAAATCTTGCTTTTTCTATTTTTCGTTGATGAAAATATTGTCAAAAAAAGGCCTATATTTTTATAACTTGATTGAGGCAGACAACATGAAGACTAATATCAAGCATCATTTCCAACTGGAATTGTGTGTATAGAAATGAAAGATATGTTAAAAAAATGTCATTAAATATTCAATTAATAATTAGTGCAATATGGTTTTCTCACACTCATTTAAGTTTAACATGCTCACTGTCACTACCCACGCCTGATATCAGGATCATCTAATTAATTAGATGACCGCTTCTTTGCTATTGTTTAACTGTAGTAGAGAAGGTGTCATCTAATTATATAGATGGTTTGGTACAATTGCATATTATTTGTAAGGCACATGCCCATTTGCGGCAGCGAATGAGTTAAACTTATATTAATGAATACTGTGTAAAAATTGAATTTTTGAAGTTAAAGTATTAAAAAAAGTCTTCTAGTGTGTACGTACCCCTAAATTCCAAATATAAATTTCCGGACTGAAATAAGAAAAAATAAAGGCTATTCTGTATGATTTGACTAAAGCTAAAGTAAATTCATAATAAACGCTCTACTTAGCTTGCTTTGATGCCACTCGTGGTGACTGGTTACTCAATTCATTCCTTGTAACACGAGAATGGGCATCCTGTTTTCAATTCCTGACATTTACTTCGCGTTTTCTGTCTATTCTTATTTCGAATTTTGACTATAAACCAAAATATTGAGAGATCTGCCGTAAAACATCAGCTTGGCATTTCTTTCAAAGACAGAATTATAAAACATTGAGTTAGAGTCTGTGGATAAACCTTTTGCCAAACAGGTTTATCCACAGTCTGATTTTGAAGGTCCGGAATTGCACGAAGATGGTATGGGAAAGTGCATTGTTCTTCACACTCCGTAAAGTAATGGTGTTTTATTGGGTTGGTGCATATTTATCAGGTGTTTTTAAACTATGCCTTCAGGAGCTCTGAAACACTATTATGAAAAAAAGAAACAAAAATTCAACAGTAAAATTTTTAAATGATTAATCTTGGGTGTAGTTACCATCTACTTGAATAACAGAACAATCATTAAATGGTCCACATTGAAGTTGTCGGATAGCAGTGGAGTTTCTAACTTTTGTCTCCTTCCGCGGCTATCAAAAGTTCCTTGTCATCGAGGACCGATGGTCGAGCTCTTTCTGGCTTATCTTCCATGTTACTACCTCTAGATTTGAAACGTGCAAACCATTCCCTGCTTCGACTTTCTCCGTCTGTGTCCCCACCGAAAATCTCGTGGAGAAAGGAAAGACAGTAGTGCAATCATTTCGCTTTCTTAAATTGGTACAACATAATATGACGAATGTGAGTATGGTCACCAACACGCAATTTTATAACCCAAGAAAATAGTTATGTTCATAAAATGCGGTACATTTTCATTAAACTATAGCACGCCAAAGAAACGCCTGATGATTATGCACCAACCTAATAGCTTACAACTGAATTAGTTGTCCTGACATGGGTCAGAAACATTGGTTAAGTAATTCTAATGATGTGCGTGAATAAGATTCTTGACAGAATGGAAAAGGAACATTATTTGTTGATTAAAGCAACTTTGAAGCTTTAAGGTAATTTCTGTACCAAAAGTCGAAAGTAATATAAAAATCTACGTTCAGTGTATATCGAATGAAGTCTAACAATCCTAGTAGCACACATATTGTGCAATATTAAACAATATAGTCATAATATATAATATTGCTAAATATTAAATTATAATCTCACAATATTGTACAATAGGAGTGCAACCTGGGAAGTCGAGGCAACTAAAACTCCAAGGTGTACACAAAAATCAGCACTTGCTTAAATCAACAACTTAAACTGCCAGCAAATTACTAAAGGCCTTATCACACGGCAAAATATCTGCGGCACTTTCCGTCAGCAAACGACAAGGAAAGTGACGTCAGTTCAAAGTTTCACATCATTGGTTGAATTTCGTTTGCGGACAATATTTTCAACGAGATTTTCGAGCTGGTTCGAAAAAGTTGATTATGAAACTTGCTTTATCGGTTTTTTAAGGGTAGAAACGGAAAAGTGCTGGCGAAATTTCACCGTGTGATAAGGCCTTAAGTGGAAATCAATAAGATAGCTCGGTATGAACAAATAGGGAAACTTTTGTGATCACAACCTCAAAGGCTAGTTCTAATGCTTCAACTTCTGAAATAAAATACCTAATCACTGTAGAGTTCACAATTCATTGTTAAATGACTTAACCGAATATAAATCAAACATTTGAATTTGAAAAGAACATTGTTGCTTCTTAAGCTTGATTTTGATGACTTTTGAAATAAATTTTATAATTAAGAGTGACTATTTTCAATAAAAAATATTACTCCATTATGTTTCATTATCGCCAGCGTCTATAACAATTTCTATGACACACATGTTTTTCTTTAATTGTATATGACTAGACTATTCAAGTAGCCAGAGGGTACAGTCAAGAATAGCTTCCAAAAGTGTCACGAAGATGATTAAGTTTATTTGGAATTAAAGCGCTTCTTAGCTTGAATTCTGCATTAAATACAATTTCATTGTATTTTGTCAGTTTCAAATAAACCAAGTTCCTCTACTTTGGATTAATTTATATTGCGTTTTTTCTGAAAATCGAAAATACAACGATTGAAAAAATCTCAAATTAAATTTAGTTTCAAAGACATTTTTCTCAACATATGGATAAATATAAATTCTTTTTTTAGCAATTTTGACGGCAAAAGAAAGGCAATTTAACGATTAAATCTTCTACTTTGAGCACATTAAGTATATTTACGATTCTACAGGTTTTTATTCGAATTGGTTGATAACCTGGTGTACCTGAATTTACATTTATCGACTTTCTGAAACTTCTAAGGTAGAGCAATTATGAAATGTAGCACAATCAGACCATTTAAAATTAAGCTTTAATAGAGTGTTTTAAAGACTTAGGGCTATGGGATAAAGAGCAAAGAATATTAAACTTCACAAAAGGCATTAATATAGAAATCCTGATGAAATCCTTTTAAGAAAAAATATCCAATATAGAACAACTACTCGATAGACATAGAATAGTTCCGAGAATGTATGAAAATTAACTGCATCCTCTGTAAAGGAGCAAATAATATCCAATATATATTTCATAAAAGTAAATGTTCCAAGCAATAGTATCATTAAATTGGGTCATTTGAATTGTATACTCAAATCACGATATTTCAATTTACAAAATAATTACAACTAGAATACAGAAAAATGAATATTTATTTGCAAAATGGTGGCAATTACAAACATTGATAACATGGAAATTATATCAATGGAAGTGAAATGCATATTTTATACAAAGAAATTATACAAAGATTATAATACAAGCTATTTCCTATTTTAGTCAATAAATTCATGAAATAGGTAACATTTGCAGATAAAATATGCACAGTTGATTTTCTACGTTAGTTTTATTCATTATACTGAAAACTGCTATCATTTTAAAAGCATTTTTCTCAAATTCACTTCCAAATGTTGTCATCGATATGGTATAAAAATTTCCATTACTTAAGTTACAGTAACATATTAATCGAACACAACTACCTAAATTTTGAAAGCTTTAGCACACCAGGAAGAGAAAGAAAATTCAATTGTAACATTTCATCTTTATAAGCAAGTACACTTCAAGATAAACAAAAGTTTAATAACCTTTTTAATTCATGCACTCGATTAAGAAATGGTAACACCAAAAATCAAATCCATATAATGAGGAATCGTTGCATTAGTAATTTCAAAGTTTTAGAAAAGAAATCTTTAAATGTTATAATTAAATACGATCATTTCACCAATTTTTTAAAACAATTTTGAAAATATTTACGAAGTATAAAAGAATTTAAAAAAAAAGGAATAAATTTTAAAAACGGAAAGGAATTTAAGAATTACCTATTTCTATTAACTGCATCCATTCGATATTTTGTTACAAATGAAACCCATTTTATTCGTGGAAATTTTTCAATTAGATTTGAATTTAATTATGCTATAAATTTAAGCTAAAGTTAATTATGTATAAATTAATGCATATTGATCACCATGATGATCAGGCATGAGGATCAAATAATGCGTTTTCAAATTTAATTGATTCTTGATTAGTTGGCCGGCCGAACCAATCAAGAATACCAAGCCGAGGAGGGGTGAACTAACGGGGGGGGGGAGGACGATTAGAATTTATAAAATATTTAATAAACAATTTTCCTACACGTTTTAGGACCTTAAAAATTTGATAGAATTTTACGTTTAATTTCCGTGGTATTAAAAATTTACTCAAAAGTATATTTAAAAAGATAATTTTCAAATGAATGCAATTAGTGAAAATGTTATATTAAAGCTGATCTTGTTGAGAAAAAGGTATAAAAGTTACGATTTAAAAGGATAAATATTTTAACTGAATTATTATAAGTTTTATAATTTAAGCAAGTTGGATAATATTTTATAATAAGTTATTTAAGGTTTTTTTTAAAGACAAATACTACTCTTTACAATGCAGTAAAATGCAAGATAATTCATAAAATTAAAAATAATCATGCGAAAAAAGTATTTTATCGAAATTTTTTTTAATTCACAGATGTAAACGGAATTAGCGATTACAATTTATTACCAGCCACTCTCGTTTGATTCACATATTGAAATAAAATAATGCTTGCTTGGATCACAGAATAATTTCGGGACATATATATTCAATTTGCAAAAGCTATATGACAAGTTATTTCACACTAAATTGTTTTCAACAGGATATGTTATATTCGTTTTGTTATGACATTGCCAGTAAAGCATTTTCTCATTCAGCACAAAAAATTTTCTCGAATATTAGTGCTCATGAGATACTCTTTTACTCATAAATCAGAATTTTAAAAATGAATGCTCATTGAAAAGTTTAATATGAGAGAAACTAATTTCAAGTTCTCAATCTTTATAACCAACTAAAATTTTAGCCCATATTTTTTAAAAAGTGATAATTGTAGCATGAAGGAAGCCACTTATTCGACAAATACGAGCCATTTGATGTCAGGGATTTCAAAATATACACGAAATCAGACTAAATCAATTAACGAGGTTATATTCAATCCCAAACTGTTCATTTTCCGTCCTTTCAGTATTGAAGACGGTTCCCCGGTAAAAAAAAAGTTTCTTCAAAAGGCATTAGCGTGTCAAAATTAAAATGGCCCCATAACTTAACAGTAGATAAAGAATGCAATGGCAATAAAAGCTCACACATATCGGCAAACTATTGTCAACTTACTGGTCTCCAATAAAAAAACCCATCAATACAACTCGCAAATAGCTTGAAAGCGTTTCTATAATCGGTGAAAATTTTCATCGATTCCGAATTGAGTTTCAACCACTCTGGGAATATAGAAATTGAAACTCAAAATGGATTATTGATTCTCCTTTTATCCTCGCCAACAATTTACATAATACACTTCGAAAGCTTTATAATCTCTCATACGTTTCAATGGAATCCAAGAATGAGCAGATTCAACTCTGTTCTCGTTAAAGAATTTTAGAATTGGGATGTATTGAAAAATATTTCTAACAACAACCATGCATACATTATACCTTTGTTATCCACAATTCATGAAGATGTAAAAGTCGTTTCATGATCACAATCAAAAACTAATATCAGACCCAAGTTTGCAGTTCTGGGAACAAAAATAAAATCAGCTACTAATCAAACAACGATAGACTTGCAAAATATAATTTCTTCACGTGACGATGCATTCAAAATTGAAATCTAGCTCATTATAACCCATCCTAACATGGTGGTCAATAAAGAGATTAAAATAAAAACATTAAAGCAGCCTGAAGACAAATATAAATAAAAACAAATATTCGAAATAAATTTGTGGGATAGAATACGATTATGTTAGACATGGACATAAAGGCTTAGATTGAACATGCAATACAATAATTATCAATGAGCATTACAAAGTGGCCTTTTAAAAAGTACCTCTTTTTCGACTCTGAAGGGGGAACACAAGATTGAAGATTTCTAGGAAAAACATGCTTTTCTATGAAAATAAACCTCAGAATAGGCGGTCAGCATAGGATACCAACATTAAAACCAGAAATTTGTTACACTACTTTATTACTGAACAAGTTTTGAAAGCTTCAAGCTGGTGTAGAATACTCGAAATGTCCAACAAAGTTTCCTGCCTAAAATGTCGGGGCAAAATTAATGCAACATCGGATCGGTAAGTCATTTTTTCAGGTGTCTCCTTGCATTTGAAACTTCAACAAGCTGGACTTGGCACTCTACAAAGGTTGAGATAAAACTTCGAAATTAAAGTTTTTTCCATCTACGAAATTCAAGAGTATTTCAGGCTGGACTGTGCGCCCATCCTTTAATCTTCATCAAGCAATAAAAGTCAATTTGCCCAGTCTGACAGAATCCAAATTGATATAAGTGTAGTTTTATCGAGACTGAAAAAACTATTCGCTATCATTGATAATCAAAACTGAAGCAGAGGTAGAATTTTTCATGTAGAATTCTTAAAGAAGCTAAGCATCACGCAAAATCGTAGCCAAATCACCAAAACAGAAAAATCTTCCCACAAAAGAACGTTTAGAAAATTCTTGATTATTCCAACATCCATCTCTACACAACCAAGACGCGTACAGTTACTTTGAAAACGAATAAACAGACTAGAGTTAAATTAGCAACGGATTTTCAATTACCTTGAGAGAAATTAAAATTTTTTCTATAGCTGACTTCCTGAAATACAGCAACAATTACAATTATTTTCAAATACAGATTTCATTAATTGGCTTAACCACAAGGTAATCCACCGTCTCCCCTCAAACTAGCATATTGGTACTGAGAAGAAACTTATTTCCCATACGATGCTATGCATGGCCCTTTTTTCCGACTATTTTATCAGTTTCATGCTGGCCAATTCACAACTGCTCAGCTGCGGGCAGGAGGGAAACCTCATTTTTTGCCAGTGAGTACAAGAACAACCGAATGAGATTAAGTAGTTACTCTCATGGAAACCTGAATTTCAGCACAGAGGCTCAATTTGACTTCATAGAGCTTCAACAAACAAGTTCTAATGGTTTGAAATACGATGAAGAAACGCCTCTTTGCCAACACAACTCTGTCAGTCCGACTAACTTTGATTCATTCCGTATCCTTTGATTCATTCAGCAGTAGATATAGGAGGAATCTAATGGGGCAAATCCTCAATCTAAGGCGTCCAGTATTTACCATGTAATGAAAACGCAAGGAAAGTATTGCTTCAAGACGAATTGAAACACCAATAAAAATATTCTAGATCAAGATGAAGAGATTTTGAACAAAATTAAATGTGAACGTTTTTTTTTTTTTTTTTTTTTTTTTTTTTTTGAAAAATCGTACTCTCATCCGACTCCTTATTGCAACTGAAGTCGGGTAAAGTCGCCTTTCTATGAATTCTATATTAAGAACATAGAAGGAAATATGTTGATCAATTTAAAGATATTTTATTGACCTACAGTTGAAGCAATAAAGGACGAAGTAAATATGATCAGAAACGACTATGCACTGTTTACTATTATATTTTCGTAACTCTAAAAGCAGAAACTTATGTTTTCGGTATCGACAAGAATTGCATTCAACAATCATCTGTTAATTTCCTATAACTCTAAATGGGAAATGTATGCATTAGTCCCAGAAGATCTATTGTTTATTTCTTGCATCGAATAATGGCTTCAATATTAATGAAGAAATTAACGAGAAAACGTAAGCGAAGATTTTTTTCATTTTGTGAAGGTGAAATCAAAATATTGCTTCATTAATTAGATGACGCTTCAAAAATTTTATTTTTAGGTATTTCAATTTAAAATTTGATTGCCAATTTGTCATACACTATAGCCATTTTCATCCAAAGTTCAATATACGTTATAATCAAAAGTTAATTCAACATAAAATGTGCATATCAATTTCAATGTGATTACAAATCAACAATAGTTGGTCACTGGAAAAATTAAATATTCATGAATTATATAAAACTTTGATGAAAGGCTTAATAACGCGCATGAATTTTGAAAGAACTTTTTGGAAGGAGTTTTGTAAAAGTACGAGGGATTCAAGTATTTAAATTTCGAAGATACAAAAGGGAAATATAACTATGCTGAGTCAAACATTTAAAGTATGGAGAATAATTAGATACACAGTTAATGCTATTATAATTGTTAAAACAGAATATCAAAAATTCTTGAATTTAAGGCAGCAGGCCTTTCAAGCTGTCATACGATCGAACAAATGAAGACCATGTCAGTATTTTCATTCAGAGGGCGGGTTCTTTATTCTTAATGCAAGTACAGTTGAATCAATAAACGTTATACAGTAGAGTTCGATGCTAACCTTGGTATTGTTGAGAAAGGCTTGCAATTCCAAGAATGTGATACGGACTCAGAGGAACTCGGACATTTTTTGCAAGATTTCAGTGGAAGTTATCAAACGAGATCTGAAAAAAAAAAAGGAATTTGTTATACTGAATTCATCATTCACTAGTTTATAGATCTTAAAAATTAAGCAATATTAATATAATACTGATCAACAATTTGTCAGAAATTCGGGATTTGAAAAATTTTATATTTAAGAATCAATAAAATATAAAATTACTTTTCAATGACAAAACTTTGACAATCAATGCGAGGCGCTGAAGTAATTTTAAAATCTCTCCAATAAACTAACTCAAAGTGTTTCTAATCAAACTGTCGTTGAAACGATGCTCTCAACCTTTGATGATTTTCTGCAATAAAAGAAAATTGGTGTAATTAAAAGTAATTTGAAATAATTCATTAGTACCGCATTATTTTCAAATAGAATAATTTTAATCAAAATATTTGATAAATTTTGATAACTTACTTAGTCCTGAAGTGATTGGATGGATGATGAGATCCAAAAGAAAACATTTCCTCTGTATCCAGAATCGTCGAAGTCAGGTGAAGATTGGTGTGAAATTCGGAAAATTGTCATTTGCAGACTTCTTGTAATATGCTATTTTGCACATCATCCTTGAGAGGAGCAACATTTAGTATCAGCAAAAGGCAGGCGAATTGGCATTCTTGCGAGTTTGGCTGGTAGACGAATTGTCAAAGTTTCCTCCTGAGGTTTTAAATGGAGAAAATTCCTCAAGAGTACATTTCTCGTTTAAAAGCTAAAGCTTTTCTTCCAGTGATTATAGATTCCAGAATTTATGCTTGAAACTAGAATTCTGTGAAGTGAACTGTAAAGTTTAAAATTGGAAACAATTATAAATTTAAAAAAATCTTCAAAATGATAGGCACCCTGGATCTTTCCGATGTGGCTACGAAGAGGTATACTTTGTCAGGTTCTTAGTCAAATGTCTATCAATTTTTTTAAGAGACAAACAATTTCCAGAAAACATTCAAAACTTGGTAATTTAGTGATCAAAATTTGAATCTGTATTGATTTGAGTTCGATGGGATTCCTTTCAAGTCTGTTCTTACACCTTTTCAACCCCCAATTCTGTTACACAGATTTTGGATATCATATTGATGTCTCATTAACCTATTCTAGTCGATCACTTTAATTCTGTTCATTTCATAAACAGTTGCTGCAAAAGATTTTATTGCAGGATATCGGTATCGCTAAATGTTTAACCTGTTAGAACTCTACACGTATCCTAAACGCTCAGTGAGATTTTACTAAGCAACTCGATCATGTTTCCTAGACACTTCCATTTCCAAAGACGGTTCTATACAACCACTTGATATTAAGTTCACTAGAGTTCTACCAGGGTTTGGGGTTTATAGAACAAGAGTATAGAGTTATTTAACTAAGCAGCAAAAATAAATTAATGAGCTGTGAAAAGGGCCCTAAAGAAGCAGTAGGTTTTTTTTTTATCTCGTACATCGAGAAAATCTTCGCCATTGCACTTCAACATCAAGATACTCTATAACCGAGACCAAATTTAAGAATGACTTTCTAGTTTCGTAATAGACCTAGTTTAAGTCCTCATTTTGATACTTTGCGTAAATGAACAGTCCAGAATATACTACACTATTCTTTCTTGGCCACATGATTTGGGAATATTTAAGAGAGAAATGCATTTTAACCTTTAGCTTACGGCTGGTACAACAGTTGTACCAGGATTTTTTTTACCTTTCCGTACGGCTCGGTACAACTGCTGTACCAGGAACGAGTTTGGATTTCCTTTCCCCACTGCAGCTTTCCAGCTGAGCCGTAATTGCCTCTAAAAACTCCCTCCGTATTGTGTCGCGCCCCTTAGGGTCGGGAATCACTATTGTAATCACTGTTGGCGACAATGAAACTTTTGACCGTGTTTTGGCGACATTCCCTTTTAAACTTCCTAGGGGAGTGAGTACAGAATGAGATAGCATAATTTCATTTTTGACTAGTACTTGATTGAAAACATTGTTCTTTACCTTCGTTCCTTCATTTAAAAATCATTACTTCATTCCTTCAAAATAAAAATGAAATGAAAAAACTGAAGACACTCCTTAGAGAAAAATATTTGTCAAAAAATATAGTTTGATAAAAAAAAAAGTTTAGAAAGTTAAAGCCACTTTAATCCTAAAAATTATATGAATTATTAATTGCAATTACAGCAAAAATTATGTTTTGGGAAATAAAACAATTCTTTCTTTTAACTGATAAAAATGAAATAAATTTTTTAAAATCTCAAACAAGAATTGGTTAAAAAGACTTCCTTTGTCACTAAACAGAACAATGCTTAACAACTAAAAAATTTTATTCAAAAAATTTACAGCTTTATATTAATATATGTTTATAGTTGAGTCCATCTAATCGAATGATAAATATTTGAACCAAGAATTATTTGATGTTTCGTATCATGCTATGGTCTAATGAAGGTAATCGGTGCCCAAGACGAAATGATACCTACATTTTTTTTTTCAGTTTTAAATTTTCATATTTGAACTCGATATATTTCTGCTAGAAATATATTTTGGTTATGATGTTTAATTAAACTCATGGCTTCATCATTATTTGTAATTATTTATGAAAACGATGGATTTAATATTTCATAATTCTGTAAACGTTAGAAAGTTTTAAAATAATGAAGGAGATTCATAAAATCTATCAAAATGATAATTAGTTTCTCCATGCGTTCAAGTAACAGAAAAGAAATATTAAAATCTTATAGCTTTGTTTCAGTCCACTGAAAAATAATTGAAATCTCGAATTATTCCGGAAATATTTGCTTTGAAATAAAACAAAATTGCATTAAAAAGTCAGTAATTCTATATTTAATTCTAAGTATTTCTCAAAGATAATCTAAATCATTTTTTAGTAAAAATACTAGTATTGAATAATGAATGCTGATAATCGAGAATGTTATACAGATAAAAGAGCTTCAAAAATAAAGTTAAAAACTTTTAATATGAAATAATATAACTTAATAATTTAATTTAATTTATAAGCTTTTTAATTTATGAATCATATCTTATGTATCGAATTCATTTCAAGTCTTACATTATTGTTGGTTATATTGATTGTCTTAAATCTGCTGATTACTTACTTATCAGTAAATTTTGTGTAGAAAATTTTTTTATATATAATTAAGCTACTGAATGTCTACAAAACTGAACATATTTTTTAAAAAAAATACTACTCTGCAATCAGAAATTAAAATTCTCAGCAAAAAATGTTTTCAATTTAAATTTTAAGCATCGGCAATATAATGGAAAAACGCTACTAGTAATTTATATTACAAACGTTTTGAACTATGTCGGGAATAAAAATTATATTCGATTACTATGGGAATAATATATTATTATAAAAAACATTTGCAGATATTTTTAATTTGCAGAACAATAAAGAATTGTTATCCGTGTAATGCCCGAAGATATGTGAATACTTAAAAAAAAATATGAACAATTAGGATCTTTATATATATATAATATGCACAAATCGTTACATTTTATTAAAATTGATGAGTTAAAATTATAAAAATAAATTCACAATGCTGTGTTCAAGCAATGTCAGTTTAATTCGCAGCTTCAGTAAAGCTTGAGAAATGGATTTAATTTTAAGTACAATTGAAAATTTTTTGTTCAATGTACTAAACTATTTAGCATATATCGTATTTGCCATTTGTTTACCTCATAATATTTAATGCAATATTTTTTACTACAGAATTGATGAAATAATTTTGAGTGAGAAAAAAATAAAACTGCGATTAAAACCCTACTCTAGAGTTCTGCAGAGACGAAACCGCAAAAAAAGACAACCCGCTTACTACGGAACGGACAGATGACCAATTAACTCTACGGGTGGTTGAAATCGAAGAGCTTATCTTCAAAAAAAACCCTTAAAAGAAGGGGAAAGCATCTTGTAGTTTCTAACACTAAACGCAGTATTCAAAGGAACTTTTCCGAGTTTGGGTAGCCGCAACCTAAAGGTTAAAAATATTTCTAATACTAATTTGTATTTACGATTACATATTTCACATGTTGAAATTCAAAAATAAAATATTTCCTTAAAACATTCATATTTTTTGGAAGTTTCAAATTCAAAGTTCAGAGACATGCGTCGACGTCATTAATTTTCTTAGCATTGAGCTTTTTGACCAGATTTCCAGTGTCTTCGATACATAATATATTTTGATTTATATATTTAAAAAGGTAAGAATCCTCCGTTGTGCAAATAATGAGTGGCTTGGTGGCTAGAATGCCAGAGAAGCTTTCGTTTTATTGCAGGTCCTGAGTTCGAGTCCAGGCACAGCAGAAGAATTTTATTTTTGAAATTTTTTTAATTTTAAAAATATTTCTAATACTAAATTGTGGTTACGATTTCATATTTCAGATTTTAAAATTCAAAAATAAAATATTTCCTTAAAATATTCATATTTTTTTGAAGTTTGAAATTCAAAGTTCATAGACATGCGCAGACGTCATTAATTTTCTTAGCATTGAGCTTTTTGACCAGATTTCCAGTGTCTTCGATAGACAATTTGTTTTGATTTATATATTTAAAAAGTTAAAAATCCTCTGCCCCGCAAGGAATGAGTGGCTAGGGTGCCAGTGAAGATTTAGCTTTTTTGCAGGTCCTGAGTTCTAGTCCAGACACATCAGAAGCCTTTTATTTTTGAATTTTTTTATTTTTAAAACTATTTCTAAAACATTTTTGTAGTTACGATAACATATTTCACATGTTGAAATTCAAAAATAAAATAATTTCTTAAATATTCATATTTTTTGGAAGTTTCAAATTCAAAGTTCAGAGACATGCACCGACGCCATTAATTTTCTTAGCATTGAGCTTTTTGACCAGATTTCCAGTGTCTTCGATACATAATTTATTTTGATTTATATATTTAAAAAGGTAAGAATCCTCCGTTGTGCAAATAATGAGTGGCTTGGTGGCTAGGATGCCAGAGAAGCTTTTGTTTTTTTGCAGGTCCTGAGTTCGAGTCCAGGCACAGCAGAAGAATTTTATTTTTGAAATTTTTTTAATTATAAAATAATTCTAATACTAATTTGTAGTTACGATTACAAATTTCAGATTTTAAAATTCAAAAAGAAAAAATTTAATTAAAATATTCATATTTTTTTGAAGTTTCAAATACAAAGTTCAGAGACATGCGCAGACATCACTAATTTTCTTTGCATTATGCTTTTTGACCAGATTTCTGGTGTCTTCGATAAATACTTTGTTTTGGTTTTTATATTGAAAATCGTAAGAATCCTCTGCCACGCAAGGAATGAGTGACTTGGTGGCTAGGGTGCCAGAGAAGCTTTCGCTTTTTTGCAGGTCCTGACTTCGAGTCAAGACTCAGAAGAAGCCTTTTATTTTTGAAATTTTTTTATTTTTAAAAATATTTCTGATACTTATTTGTAGTTACGATTACATATTTCACATGTCAAAATTCAAAAATAAAATATTTCCTTAAAATATTCATATTTTTTGGAAGTTTCAAATTCAAAGTTCATAGACATGCGCAGACGTCATTAACTTTCTTAGCATTGAGCTTTTTGACCAGATTCCTGGTGTTTTCGATAAATACATTGTTTTTATTTTTATATTGAAAAAGGTAAGAATCCTCTGCTGTGTTAGGTGGCTAGGGTGACAGAGAAGATTTCGCTTTTTTGTAGGTCCTGAGTTCGAGTCCAGGCAAAGAAAAAACCTTTTATTTTTGAATTTTATTTTATTTTTAAAAATATTTCTAATACGAATTTGTAGTTACGATTATATATTTCACATGTTAAAATTCAAAAATAAAATATTTCCTTAAAATATTCATATTTTTTTGAAGATTCAAATTCAAAGTTCAGAGACATGCGCAGACGTCATTAATTTTCTTAGCATTGAGCTTTTTGACCAGATTCCTGGTGTCTTCGATAAATACTTTGTTTTGATTTATATATTGAAAAAGTTAAGAATCTTCCGTTGTGTTAATAATGAGTGGCTTGGTGGCTAGAATGCCAGAGAAGGTTTCGTTTTATTGCAGGTCCTGAGTTCGAATCCAGGCACAGCAGAAGAATTTTATTTTTGTAATTCTTTTAATTTTAAAAATATTTCTAATGCTAATTTGTGGTTACGATTTCATATTTCAGATTTTAAAATTCAAAAATAAAATATTTCCTTAAAATAATGATATTTTTTTGAAGGATGAAATTCAAAGTTCAGAGACGTGCGCAGACGTCAATAATTTTCTTAGCATTAAGCTTTTTGACCAGATTCCTGGTGTGATCGATACTTTGTTTTGATTTTTATTTTGAAAAAGGTAAGAATCCTCCGCTGTGCAAGGAATGAGTGACTTGGTGGCTAGGGTGCCAGAGAAAATTTCGTTTTTTTGCAGGTCCAGAGTTCGATTCCAAACACAGCAGAAGCCTTTTATTTTTGAAATTTTTTTATTTTTAGAAATATTTCTAATACTTATTTGTAGTTTCGATTACATATTTCACATGTTAAAATTC
>JAPMOQ010013328.1:545409-559375 GCA_026543055.1 Argiope trifasciata
ATTGCATATTTACATGTTAAAATTCAATAATAAAATATTTCCTTAAAATATTGATATTTTTTTTAAGTTTCAAATACAAAGTTCAGAGTGGAATGAGTGACATGAATAAGACATCATTAATTTTCTTAGCATTGAGCTTTTTGACCAGATTTCCAGTGTCTTCGATACTCAATTTGCTTTGATTCACATATTTAAAAAAGTAAGATTCCAGATGGCTTGGTGGGTAGGGCGCCAGTGAAGCTTTTGCTTTTTTTCAGGTCCAGAGTTCGAGTCCAGACACAGCAGAAGGCTTTTATTTTTGAAAGTTTTTTTTTCAAAAAAATATTTTTAATACTAATTTGTAGTTACGATTAAATATTTCACATGTTAAAATTCAAAAATAAAATATTTCCTTAAAATATTCATATTTTTTTGAAGTTTCAAATTCAAAGTTCAGAGACAAGCGCAGTCGTCACTAATTTTCTGAGCATAGAGCTTTTTGACCACATTCCTGGTGTCTTCGATAAATACTTTGTTTTGATTTATATATTGAAAAAGTTAAGAATCATCCGCTTTGCAAGGAATGAATGGCAATGTGGGTATTGTGTCAGAGAAGATTTCGCTTTTTTTGTGCAGGTCTTGAGTTCGAGTCCAGACACAGAAAAAGCCTTTTATTTTTGAATTTTTTTATTTTTAAAAATATTTCTAATACTAATTTGTAGTTACGATTACATATTTCACATGTTAAACTTCAATAATAAAATATTTCCTTAAAATATTGATACTTTTTTGAAGTTTCAAATTCAAAGTTCAGAGACGTTCGCAGACGTCACTAATTTTCTTATCATTGAGCTTTTTGAAAAGATTCCTGGTATCTTCGATAAATACTTGGTTTTGATTTTTATATTGAAAAAGGTAAGAATCCTCCACTGAACAAGGAATGAGTGGCTTGGTGGCTAGGGTGCCAGAGAAAGTTTGGCTTTTTTGCAGGTCCTGAGTTCGAGTCCAGACACAGAAGAAGCCTTTTATTTTTGAAATTTTTTATTTTTAAAAATATTTCTAATACTAATTTTTAGTTACGATTATATATTTCACATGTTATAATTCAAAAAAAAAATATTTCCTTAAAATATTCATATTTTTTCGAAACTTTAAATTTAAGGTTCAGAGACATGCGGAGACGTCATTAATTTTCTTAGCATTAAGCATTTTGACCATATTCCTGTTGTCTTCGATAAATACTTTGTTTGGATTTTTATTTTGAAAAAGGTAAGAATCCTCCACTGTTTTTTGAAGGTTTTCAGCTCGAATACAGAATGAGCAAAAGCCTTTAATTTTTAATTTTTTTTATTTTAAAAAAAATTTCTAATACGAATTTGTAGTTACGATGACATATTTCCGATGTTAAAATTCAAAAATGAAATATTTCCTTAAAATATACATATTTTTTTGAAATTTCGAATTAAGAGTTTAGAGACATGCGCAGACGTCATTCCTTATCTTAGCTTTTGGCTTTTTGACCAGACTTCCATTGTCTTCTATATATACTTTGTTTTGATTTATATATTTAAAAATTTAAGAATCATCTGCCACGCAAGGAAGGAGTGACCTGGTGGCTGAGGTGCCAGAGAAGATTTCACATTTTTGCAGGTCCTTATTTCGAGTCGAGAAACAGCAAAATCTTTTTATTTTTTAATTTTTTTTATTTTTAAAAATATTTCTAATACTGAATTGTAGTTACGCAGACATATTTCACATGCTAAAATTTAAAAATAAAATATTTCTTTAAAATATTTATAATTTTTTGGAAGCTTCAAATTCAAATTTCAGGGACATGATCAGACGTTATTCCTTTTCTTTACATTTGGCGTTTTTACCAGATTTTCAGTGTCTTCAATACATAATTTCTTTTGATATGTTTAAAAATGAAAGCACCCTCTGCTCCTGAAGGAATGAGTTACTTTGTGGTAGGATGCAACCGAAGATTTTACATTTTTGCATGTCCTCAGTTCGAGTTTTGAAACAGCAAAAGCTTTTGATTTTTTAAATTTTTTTTATTCTCAATAATATTTCTAATACTAATTTTGTAGTTTTGCTGACATATTTCACATGTTACAATTCAAAAATAAAATATTTCCTTAAAATATTGATAGGTTTTTTTTTGAAGTTTCAAATGTATTTTTCAGGGACATGCGCAGATGTCATTCGATCAATTAGCATTTTGCGTTTTGACCAGATTCCCAGTGTCTTATATTTGGATTATATATTAAAAATTAAAGAATCCTCGGCCACGGAAGGGATATGTTGATTGGTGGGTGGTGGCGTCGAGCAGATTATAGATATTTGCAGGTTCTCTTTTCGAGTCACGAAACCCGTAAAGCTTTTCATTTTTATTTTTGCCATTTTATTTACGTTTTATAATACTAATTTTGTAGTTAGTGTGACATTTTTCAGAACTTAAAATTAAAAAATAAAATATTTCATTAAAATAATTACATATTTTTTTGGAGTTTCAAATTTCAAGTTCTTGGGCATGCACAACATCCCTTATTTTCTGTCTATTTCAGAAGGAAAGAAAACTCTGGAATATATCGGTTGTGTGGTTCAGTGGTTAATGTGACCAAGAGATTCTCGACTTTTGCAGGGCCCCTCTTTGAGTCTCGGAAAAGCAAACTCATTTTATTTTTATTTTTACAACTTTTTTCATTATTTTTTCTAACAATAATTCTGTAACTATTTGTATTTTATAATTTAAAATTCAAAAATAAAATATTTTTTGAAATGTTTATATACATCTTTGAAGTTTGAAGTATCCAAGTTCTCAGACATTTGCTCTTTTTTAATTTCATATTTATGAAAAGATTTTCAGTCTCTTTTATACTTGCATTGTCGATTTACAAATAAAAAAACCCTCTGTCACAGAAGTAATCTGTGATTTCGTGGTTAGGATTACCGAAAAGCTTATAGTTTTTTGCAAGTCCCCAGTTCGAGTGTCAAAAGCAAAAAAAGGAATTTTTTTATTTGTCATTTTTTTTTCAAGAATGTTTCTAAAACTGATGCTTTCGATCACATCATTTGTTTCTTTGCTTTGGGAATTTTGACCAGATTCCCAATCCTTCTTGCTTGGATTGTCGATTCAAGAAGGAAAGTATCCTCGATTACGCACGTGAACATCGTGTGGCTTGGTGGCTAGAAAACCGAGCTTATATCTCTTCTTATATTCTTATATCTCTTCAATTCGAGTCTCGAAAACGCAAATTTGATACATTTTTTCCTCCAATAAAATTTCAATACTAATTCTGTAAGTACTCTGCTTTTTTCACTACTAAATTTTAAAAAATAATTCATTTCCTTAATATATTTATAAATATTTTTTTAATCTCAAATTTAAAGACATGCGTTAACGTCATTTGGGTGTTTTTTCATGATTCAATTCATGAAAAAAATCTTATAATTTTGTTTAGATATTATTTTTCAAAAACTTGTATGATTAAAAATTAATAAATTAGTTTTCGTCTTCCGTCTTATAGCAGGAGAACAATTTTTTAGTTGACACGTATGACTTTTGAAACTTCTTAGAATTTCCAAGCATATTTTATGCTAATTTTGTTGAACATTTAATTTTTTCTTATAAAAAAACTGCTATATCAACAATGTTTGAAACATGCTTCAATTTTATAATTTTTAAAATCAACTTTTTTAAAAAATAGTAATTTTTGTCAATTTAAAGATAAGAAAAGCAATCAATATATTCTTAAATAATTGATTCATTTTCTTTTGATTTTAAAAATTAAAAATTTGGTGAAATTTTATAAATTAGTTTCAATACTGATATATTAAATTAAATTTTATTTTATTTAAGAGATAAAACTTTCGAATTTATTGATGATTTATAGTTCAAATTGTTTCAGGCTGGAACTTATTTGAAAATAGATTTGTTTACTCTGTTAACGAATGCTTCTTAGCGCTTAGTATTTAAAAAAATGGAGTTATGAATTTGGCAAACAATACTTTTGATTTAATTGCAAGGATATCATTCGCTTTTTTCTTTATGTAAGAGATCACGATGTTACTTTCATATCGCATGTACCATTATATTGAGTAAGTATGTGCTAAATATTATAAACAAATTTCTAAATATTTTATATTGTTAGTTAATTTAATTATTTCATACTAATTTTTGTATAAATATATCAACACATTGTACAATCTTTATGAATTTCAAAATGTATTCAGCAAACGAAAACACTCAAAATATTGAATTTAATAATTAAGCTTTTAAGCAATTCCAATGGATTTAGAATGCATATCTTTAATGAAAATTTCCTATATGTTTCATTTTCTCTAAAAAAAACCAAAATATTTAAATCCTAAAATCTGAAATTTTTTTAATTCTTCAATTATTCAGAATTGCTCAATTTTTAAATTTTCCTTTTTCAAACCTCGTCATTTTGAATCATGGTCAGATTACTTTCCAGGAAAGTAAAGAAGCCACGCTAACTTATTATGTAATATTATAATGCATATTAACTTTACACCAACATTACTCCATATGCATCCAAATAACGCTTGCATTTTTACATAAAAGATAAATTTCTTTAAAAATTATTTTAATTTTATTTAAGATTAAATGATTTATTATCGTTAATCACAACTTTTTCGTAAAAATATTTGCATGCATCGCGCCAAAAATATTATGAGCAGTTTATTTGAGTGACAGTTGTTAAAATTTAATTTTAGGAACATGTGAAGCTATCACATATCAGTCACCGGATAATAATTTATGAATACAGTTTTTTTCCATTCTATTCAAAATGTTTAGAACGTTCTAAATATTTTCGAAATGCATATGGATTACTTTGTTTCTGTCGGTGTGGTTTTGGTTATATTAACGTCCCACTGTAAAGAAACATTAAGGCTATTTGGGATGGACATCATCATTTTGAATCCCCGTCAGATGATGATTTGTTTCTCTAGGAGCAACCGATGAGCATCAAATCTGTTTAGAAGAGGTTTCATGAGGAATAAATATTTAGTCTCCTCTTAACAGACATTCACAACTTCTCGAGGAAGGATAAATTTTGACACTAAGATCAAGGTAAGGAGATTAGGTACCTAACAAGCCTGCCAAAACATCACTTTCTGGAATTTTAAGAGTTGGTTTATACTTCAGACTTCGTCCAATAAGTATTTTTTTATAGATGAAAAATTTCGATGGAGTGTAGCGTCTAAAGTTCTGAAAATGTTGCAAAAGAAGGCTGAATATTAAAATTTACGTCTTTTGTATGAATGATGGTAAAAACGTGTTATTTCACATATTACTTTGAAGGGAAGCTGAACTAAGCAGGCTCCATTTACACTACACTTATTCTTCTGTAAAAATTATCCAGAAACATTTTGGATGCAATTGTAGGTTTTAAAATAATATTCGTAACTGCTGGCGATTTTTATTGTGAAGATATTTGAAAGCCCGAGAAAGATTTTTAAAATTTCATTGGATTTTTTAAAAATTTAATCTATACATTAGGTAAGCGTAAAATTAAAATATTAAAGGTATTTTATGATATATTTATTATTTTTATTTCGTACTAACTCAAATGACTTTAATATAATATGTTGTTAAAAAAGAAAGTTCGAGATAAATTTTCAAATGTATCTATAATATTTAATTCGTTCACAGTTAAGAAGCCCATCCAGTTTTTGTTGGAAGAACCTTCTATCAAGTGGGAGTTTGGTACAACAAAACAATTTTTTTATATTATTCTTTAAGCGGGTATATTTTTGAAAACAAATTACATAATGTACTGCTTACACGAAGCAAATTCAGGAGTATTTTCAAAACGAAATGCATGTTGGAAAAAAAATAGACAAAAAGATTAAGCTTTAAAACTCATATACCTATGATAAATGTTTGAAAAGTCTTTTCGTAGTGCATATCATGAATACAACATGTATTAAAATAGATCATTAAAACTGCGAAATAGTAATAATGATTTTTAGTCCTTATTGTTGGTCAAGATTTATGCAATGCAGTAAAGTCGGTCTGGTTTGTTACTCGCCAAAAAATCCGCAGGAAAAAAAACGGAATCTAAATCATCTCTAAATCAGGCTTTTAAGTCAGAGTTGTATTACTATAAGAAAAGAGAAATAATGATTTGAAATAAAAATGGTATCTAAATTAGACATTTAAATGATGATTGTATTACTCTATTGAATTTTTTTCCTTTCATTCAGGTCTGTGAATTGTTCAGCTACGTTGGGAGTCTCATCTGTTGTTGACTTGGCATAATGTCTGGGAAATGCCATACTATTATGTCAATGTATACATAATGTCATACATAAATGTCATACTGCATAATGTCGAAAGAAACTCCAAATTACTGCTCAGTTCTTGATGAAGATAAGGAAGAAACGCGAGGCAATTCGCAAAAGGGCCTTCTAATTGCGAAGAAAGCTTTCTAATGTTGCAAATTGAAAAGGTATTGCTGTATCAAAAACTTTTGATCTTTATAATATTCAGTATTTGAATTAGAAAGCATGTTTTGAATTTTGTTAAATATTATCAAATGTTTATTCAGACTTTATATGAAAATTTAATACATCAAAAATACATGACTTAGAAAAATGTGTTGCCCTTTATGTGCAATAGTAAAATCTGATATATAATTTCGTTAACTTTTTTAAATATGCAATTTCAGCTGATATCTGACGCGTTGCTGTCGCAGAAAAAAAATATTAAGTACAATCAATCAATAATTTGGCAGTGTTTTATCACAATAGTATGAATGGTACGATATAAAATAAGACCAACTGTCTTGCGTGTTGCATTTTAATAATTATTTACTGGCAATCATAATGCAAAGTGAACATACATTTGTGCGCGATAGACATCAAATGTTAAAATACTAACATATAACAGAAATGTTGTAATTCCCTGACAAAAGAATGTTTTGTACAAGCAGTCAAATTGGATAAATAATTTAATCTTGTGACAGATATTGTGCTTATTATCAGTCCAGCAAAATATAATTCCAGGTTTCTTTTTTGGCGTAAATCATATCGCTTTTGTTACAGAAGACCAGCCAAACTTGCTAATTGATAGAAGAGGGAATCTGGGTTTTCCAACAAATCATCTGGCTTTCCGTCTTCCACAATTCTTCTATTATCCATAACTAATATTCTGAAATTGGAAAAATTATAATAAATCAGAAAAGTTTAAAAAAATCAATAAACCACACTTTGTTTTGAGATTTATTAAACAGAAAACTTTAGAATGGTTTAGTTGTAAAAAACGCTCAGCAATCACATAAAATTTGATAGTGAACTAAGATTATCAAAACAATGTAAAATTGCCATTTGAAACGTTATCTTTCATAGAAGAAAAATATGTTTAATACATTTTACTAGTCGTATCAAGCGAGCAGCATTTTCGCTAGGAGAAATGAGTAGTTTTAACTTGCCTTTAAATCTTAAACATAACGTTTACGATTGCTCCAAAGAGATACTTTTACTCTTAAAATCAAATCCTGGTAATTATTCTGTATGGCACGTAATTATACAGTTCATATAATATCGTGCATTGGTACGATAAATGAACTAATAATAAAGAAAGGTAGTAAGAATGACAACATTATGACAAGCTTTATTTTTTGTCATTTGTTTTTCAATGTTAGGCATAGCGTCTCAAAACCTCCGTCTTGTACGATGATTCCTTTCGCATATTCTCCATCAAGTGCATGCATCTGGAATAGGTCTCAAATGGTGAAAAGGTTAAACTGGTGCCATTAGAATGACAGATTTCAAAGCTTTGAAATGATACAAAAATTCATTATTGCGAAAGAATATTTTTAGAAGTTATGGTTGAAAACGCCTAAATACAGTTAATTTTAAATAGTTTTAAAAATTACATCCTTCAAGGTATACATGCCTCAAATTCAATAGTTGTAAGTCTGGTCTCTAGAGCACTAACGCTCGCCAATCCTATAAATTTACAGCTCATAAGATTTTAACAACTTTTTAAACATGGATGATTGAGACGGATGTTTATCGAAGTCGATGGCTTTTTGAAAATGAAGATACTAAGATCATAGATACATTGTAAAGTTTTGAAACACACCTGTCATAATCCAAGATCGTGTATAGCCTGTGCGCAATTGGGATAACTGTGCAATCTCAAAACTCTTGCCTTATTGTAATTTGAATCACCTTGTCCGTTTCTAAATCCACTGCAGCCGTTGCTTTTCCACTGCATATGAGAATTTTCGTCTTCTTCAGCAGAGCTCTTGCCAAACATAGCTGTTGTGTTTGACCAACACTAAGAAGAAAATAAAATGTTAGACACATGAGGAATGAGGATGGCTGTGAAACAAAGGAGAAAGAATACAAGAGAATATGAAAGAAAGTGAAGGGATGCAAGAGAATATGAAAGAAAAGAATCCAAAGCATTTGAAAAATAAACAGATTGTACATTCCTTAAATTTGAACTATGGTAGTAAAACGAGTAAATATTTTGAAAAGCAATGGATGTTTAAGTTCTGTATTGACAAATGAAATTTAATGCTAATTTTAAAGTGACTGCATCTCAGATGTTTTCCATCTTTAGAGGACATGGGTGCTTTGGAGACGCTTTCGCATTGCCACAGTCGAATGCATCCGATTGCTGTTAATGTTTTATTCCCTTTGAGGCAGCTTCAGAATGGATTTCAAATAATTTTCCGTTGGGTTCCGAATCTAAGATTATGACAATTTAATAATTTTCGTCGTGTTTGGAAATGGGAGGGGAATTTGGCTGCGATTTCTGCATCGATCTTTTTGAACAGGTGTCATCCCTTTTGTGACAATGCGGGTGTAGTCTCCCGATGGCTCTTGCGCCAAAACCTTTTTTTTTCAGCTCCAGTTCTTCCAACCACGCCAACCTGTGAAGCAATAAACAGTCTAAAAACATCGGGATTCACAAACAAGTATACAGTTACAATGAACTATAAATCAAGAATAATGCAAGATATTATACGCTTCCTATAACAGAATTTATAGGGTTGATTTAAATTTTATTAGAGTCAGTCGTGGCTGTTCCGTGTGTGTCCCTTTAGAAGGGTGGTACACTTTCTGACACCACACAGAACATGCTTACTTCAGGGGAACCTTGCATATGTTGCACTGTGAATTTGCAATTCTCTTACCTAAAAGAGCATTAAGCTTGTACGCCTTCCCAATGACATTATGTTTCAATGAAAATAGAGGGATTGACAAAAAAAAATTAGAAACTAGTAGGTAAAAAGAATTATTAGTTTCCAATATTCTTCCCATAACAATTTTTTGTATACTAAATATTTCATTGGAATATTCAACTGGAATTGGTGCTATTATTTTATTTCATGGATACACATAGAAACCGTTTAATGCTTCATGATTGAGAGTGTAAGAATTTAAAAAATACTGTTGTCCATTAGGTGGCTCACTTAATTTGTGAATTACCCTTTTATTCTTTTTACAACTTCAAGATTTAACAATTATAATCAAATGGATTATAATTAATAGGATATTCCATTTTGTAATAATTATACTACCTGAGAACTAACCATTTCATAAGAATTGGTATCCTTTAAAAAGATTAAAGCTTAAAAGTTCTACAAATTTATAGTATAAAGATGGACAGATACGAAGTATTAATTTATAAACACAGAATTTTTGTGTCGTAAAGAAAATAAAGAATTGAGGAACTTTTATATTTAAAAAAGATATAAAATACTGATTATACACGTTAAATAACAACAACAAAAAAGTTAAAAATATCATGTTATAAAGAAAAAAAAAACACAAGTAGTTTTACTTCTGTAAAAATGCTTACTTGGCATTCTTCATTAGCTACACCTCATTCTATTTTATTTTATTTTTTACCTTGTTTTGCACTTACCTAAAACACTTGCATAAGAAAAGAAAAACAAAAATATGCATTTGCAATTAAAATAAAGAAAAAAAAAACAGTAAAAATTTATATACATATAAACTAAAAACTCAAAAGCACTACTATACTTTTTTAATGTCCAAAAAAACAATGATAATGTATTTCATCAACAATCTCTATTTATTAATATTTGTTATTTGAAAATTCAGTATATCTAGACATATCATCAGTAGTATTTTCATGCATCAAACATAGTCAATGTTTGAGTGACATTGCAAAAATAAAGAAATATAATTTAATAACTACAGCAAATAAAACTACTATAATAAATAACAAATTAACTGCAGTAAATAGCTACAATATAAGAATTAAAAATATTGTGACAAAGACCACAATTTCAAAAATTTCATATCACTCTTTGAATATATATAATGAATAAGATAGAATGCTCTGTTTATTTTAAAGTATAAATTAAAATGGCATTTTTATTTAATGTGATAAGATGGAATTTATCAAAGTTGAACATGACTAAATTAACGCAATTAATTTGATGATAAAAAGCTTTTAGCTGATAGTTCCCAATTGGAATGAATTAAAACTATTAGCTTTTTGGTTCCAAAAAGTATAGAAAGTGTTTTAACTACAAAAAAATCAGATAAAAATATATTAAGAAATTACTACTAGGAATAAAATTTATGGAAACGATTCTATAAATATCATTTCAAGAGGAATAAAAAAAATGCTTGATAATGAAAGCTGTATGGAATAACAGCGAATGACATTTAAGGATAGTTTTTCTAGAATCATAGAAAACAGTTTGTCAGTATTTAAATATTTGAAATATTGAGTAACAGCATTTTAAATAGTTTCAAATACCGTTTTTAAATTAATTACATTCATTAATAAAACATCAAAAGTAAATGAGACGCCTTTCATTCATTTAAAAACTATTCTAATTATCTTAACGTATCATTTCAAATATATTGATTAATTCATATTAGTGAATAATTCAAATAAAATTCTCATTGCAATATTTAATAAATAAATTTAATGTTGAATAGTAGAATTTTCCTTTCAAAATATTTTAGACTTTAATGTCCTTGTATTCAAATTCAACTTGATTTATGCTTTAATGTGAAACTTATTTGAGACCAAATAGAATAACTCAAATTAAAGTGTGACTGTAAAATCAATAATGACAATCGAAATCTGAAAAAAATTATAATGCATTTAATAAATTATATGTATTATATATTTACATTTTAAAAATAAGTTTCAAGTTTATTTACTATGCGGTAGCCAAAATATTTAATGCAAATGCCATATCAGTTTTAAAAGAAATAACTGCCTATTAGAAGAACGGGAGGGGGGATATTGTTTATAGCAACTTGAAATATATTAAACTAAATTTTAATAACAATTGAAGGTAGATGTTTTAGCTTATATTTCGTTTTTAATAATTGAAATATTTCATTTATTCTCAAAGTTGCAATAAGGACAAGAATGAAAGAAAGATTGAAGTAATCAAGTGAAATATATACATCGCAAAACTTGCGTTTCAATTTTATTTTAATTTATATTTCTCTCTATTTTCATGTGTTTTCAACAGAAATTTCACATCGGGTTATTCAATCCGGAACATAAGTTACATAAGAGAATTGGACATTTTCTCACACTTGAAACTGATTTAAAAAAAAAAAATAATTCCCATTTAATCGTCTTTTAAATTTAGATTCAATTTCTTTTTTTTTTCATTTTTAATTTAGAAAGCAGGACAGGGCTTTAAATTTTGACAGATTACTGAAACAAGATTATCAAACATATGTGAAGTACGGATTTTAGTAGAACTAAATTATTTGATTACTTGACGTCCTTATTTTTTAAACGTGACTTCAACTCAAAATATTCAACTGAATAACTTTGAATCCTCTATAAAGTCGATGGAATTGAACATTTACAGAATTTTTCATTCAATGTATGCGATAACAGCATTCTCAGAACATTTTTCGCAATCTTCTCTGCGAAAGAGTTTCATTAAGGTAGAAATACAGAAACCATACATAAAAAAGGTGTTAAAATATTTCAAATGAAAATCAATATAAATTCGGAAAGTTTGTGCCAGAAAGTACCTGTGGTTTTTCCGGAAGGAAAATGATCCTTGCTGCACCAAAAGTGAACCGCAGTCTAATTACAATTTTGGAGGATATCGATTGCATAGAAAACCAAAGTCCTTAAAGGACAGTTTACAAAATTCGAGACAATTTACTGATGGAAAGCGTCTTTTAAGCAATAAGACTGGCTATTGGTAGGTAACTGGATTGATGTCCTGATTTGCAAGAGTCGATAAACGAAAGATATTATTGAAAACAATAAGTTGTGAAATGATCTCTCTCGTCAGGATGGAATAAGATGGTGATGGATACTCACCGCAGTTCAACAACTGTATTGGAATCATAGATGAATTTTAAAAGGATGATGGGAAAATCACTGGAAATTAATCTATCATTGAAATGCTAAAAGTAATAGCTTTTTAAAAAGAATGTTTCTGCATTCGAAATTTATCAGGAAATTATAGAAATACATGGAGTATAAACAATCGTGAACATAAAAGGAATAGATTCAATTAAATACTGAAATGGTACCAAGCTTATCTTTTGAGTGTTACTTTTTCTCCTTGAACATTAAATAAGAGGCAGCCATTTACAGCTACAATGGCTATTATCCCCTGGTTCCAGATATAGAGAGCAATAACTTCTTTCCGGACTAAGCAATTTAGGCTTAACAATCTGTTGGAAGAATTTATACTGAACAATCTTCCCTAGAGAAGGCCATAGGATAGCCTGGATGTGGATAAATAATCAGTGACATGCTGCTCTCTATCAACTGAATTCTCAACTGAACAGGTTGATTTTGCGATTCCGTAAAAACTGCAGCCAGTTTGGAAATCGCAATTGCAGTACAGAATTAAGGCAAGTTCGTCGCATATGAGAGCATTCATAACGCTTGGTACAATATTTTCATTAGAGTTGAAACGTTTATTTCATTAATCTACGTCAAAGATTATTGCGTTTTGAAATCCAGAATGATCCCATTGCCAGCTAACGAACTTCATAACTCGAATTTAAAACCTCTTACTTAACATGGAATATTCGAACATTTTCATCTGCTGGCTGATACCATTTCTGATCAACTTCCCCCAAAATAATCCAAGATGCATAGTAAGAAAAAAAAGACAAATTGACGATGTCAAGTATTAGAAAATCGAGAGAAAATCTAATCTCGTAGCAGGCGGATAAATACAATTTTGATAAAAGAGAAAAATGCCTGATTTGAAGAACCTGTTCACTATACAAAGGCGAAAATGTTTAGAAAATTGAAAAACAATTTGTGTATCAGGAAGCGAATTTTAGAAAGTGGATGAAGAGGAAAGAGTGCTTGTATTATTCAGAAACAAAACCCTATTTAGGCCTATTTTATCCTACAAAAGTTTTAATTTTATTTCATTCTTGAACATTCAAGACTAAAACGCTAGTTTTAGAAAAAAAATTAGACGAGTAAAATTCTTAAATATCCCTAATCCAATGATTTAACAACAAATAAGGCTCCCTCAACTAGAAGTTTATTTAATGACTCGCCAATGGAATTAGACAAAAGGTTTTTGAGGAGTAGGAACCTAACACCCACGGAGAAAAAACCCAACGAAAAGCCACACACACCGAGACAAAAAAAAACCCAACGAAAAGCCATATAAACAGAGAAAAAACCCAAGGAAACGCCACACACACACACCGAGACAAAAAAAAACCAACGAAAAGCCATATAAACAGAGAAAAAACCCAAGGAAACGCCACACACACACCGAGCGAAAAAAAACCAAGGAAACGCTACTCACACACCGAGAGAAAAAACCCAATTTAAAGCCGCAAACACCAAGAGAAAAAACCCAACGAAAAGACACACACACCAAGAGAAAAAAAAACCAACGAAAAGCCACACACACACCAAGAGAAAAAAAAACCAACGAAAAGCCACACACACACCAAGAGAAAAAAAAACCAACGAAAAGCCACACACACACCAAGA
>JAPMOQ010013342.1:0-14170 GCA_026543055.1 Argiope trifasciata
ATAAGCAGGAAATATCCCATGACCTGATATAATTTGGATTACCAGTGAATGGTATCTTCTTATTTTTATTTCTGTACTAGCCGCCTTTGGCGACCAGCTGGTTCGCCATGAGTAATGCGTTCTAAAATTTTCAATTAAATCATATATTCTTTAGCCAAAATTTAAGAAATAGTTTAAGTTAAAAGATTCAGTTATTAGTAGTTAAAGAGTCGGTAACTTTATGCGGAAAAACTTTTTGAGTTTAATGCTCTAATAATTTATCAATTATGCTTCCAAAATATTAAAAATGTTTTTTTTTTTGGTGATATTGCCAAAATGTTAAGTATGTTTTTTAAAGAAAGCGAAAAAGGGAAAAAATTATTGAATTAATGATATAGATATTGCAAACGATTATAGAAATATGCCCTTAACTCGGGATTTCAACGCATATCCTGTCTAAATTCAATCAGGTTTACTGTAAATAAAGATAATTTATGGAATTAATGATATAAATATTGCAAACGATTTCTTAGAATCCTTTGCCTTGCATTTATTTTTATAGAAGATATCACATTTTATATTTATGTTATTTTATCCAGTCACGTGCTGAAAGTTGTATTTCTTTAAATTTAATTTACGATGATAGTTGTTGTTTTTTCATTTGAACTTCCGGCATTGTTTTATTTTATTTTATCCAGTCACGTGCTAAAAAACGGTTAAAATATTTCTTTAAAAATTCGTTAAAAATAGAAGCTTGAGTTATACAATAAAACACTGATACCATTAGAAAGCTAATTTTTTTTATCTTTAAATTGATGTTAAAATCATGTTTGTCCAATAATAATTTCGGAAATTATAGCGGAAAAACGTCGTAATTTCGCTTAAATTTTAATTAATTCAAATTCTAATTAAAAATTCAAAAAAAGGGCTCCGAGGTGCACATTCCCGAACTCCAAGGTATACATGTACCAAATTTGGTAGCTGTAGGTCCAACGGTCTGGCCTGTAGAGCACCAACACACACGCACACACACACACACACACACACACACACACACACACACACACACACACACACACTCACACACACACACACACACACACATTGAGATTTATTATAAGTATAGATAGATATAGATATAGATAGAGTCGATTAAAATGGGGTCTTTTATTGAAAAGAAAAGCAAGATTTCGACACAGAATATGAAAATATGTTGAATATTTATATAATTTATATCACTGATTTCTGTTTCGCAACAATTCAGGAGTTTTTTTTTTTTTTAAATATTCGAATACGGTACAGCAATTAAGCCATACTTTATTATAACAACTTTCCTAACTGAGTCAATAAGTCAAGGCAATATTTTCAGCGAATAAGGAGTGCATATGCTTTTTTAATACTTTTTAATGAAAAAAGATATAAAGGTTCCTCTTTTTATTGAATTTATAATTCATAAAGTAATAAACTCAATCCTCTCGCCGAAATTCTATCCATGTCATCTTTCATCATAGCAAAATTGTTGTTGCTTATAAATTCTACTCTTAACATTTCTATTTTTATTGAAATTTATCCCCGTTCCATTTTATTCAATTTCGGTAGCAGAAATTCTAAGCAGTCACTTTTTTTGCTGATTTATGGGAAAGCTCCATGAGTAAAATTGGGTTCTAATGGACTTATTTATATCAAGTCCAATGATGCTACGTTGACTTTTTTTCCGACAATTTTTCTGCTTTCATCAAGATAATGTTTCGGTTTAAATTGAGAGCTCGTAACAGCGGATTAATCATGTAATGCACGAGCCAACTGCATTTTTTCTGAGTTCACGAGATTTATGTATATTTTTGCTTATAATCCGCTAACGACAGACAAACTTTAAAAAGTTAGATATGGCCCAAACTCTGCCACAACTATTGATCTTGCACTCACTAAAAACTTCTCTTATCATCATAAAATTGAATCTATCCCAGATTTACCCTCTGACCATAACCCAGTTGTAATTCAATTCAATTTCATTGCTACTCCTCTTATAATCAATAGACAGTTTGTAACTACTGATTGGGAAAACTTTAAAAATTACCTGAACAAAAATATTGATTTAAATCTACCTAACATCTCTAATAACGATGATCTTGAAAACGAAGTTGAAAAACTCACAGCAGATATTACCTCTGCCTACAACATTAGTTCCAGACCACTCAAATATCATGAAACATTATACCTATCGCCCCACATCAGACAGCTTAAAACTCAACGAAATAAAACCAAAAAAACGTGGCAAAGATTCAGGGATCCAGTCTCCAAATCTAAAAATAATAAAGCACAAGAACAATTTCGAAATGCTGTAATTGATTTCAACCGTAGCACTTACATTAAGCAAAATGAACTTCTTAATGCTCAAGATAACTCTCTTTGGAGATCCATCAAAAAACTCAAAAGAAAAAGAACAATCATACCAAAACTCTATGACCTCTATACTCACAAGATTGCACACGCTGATGCTGAGAAGGCTGAACTGATTGCTGATCAATTTGAAGAGCAATTCAAACCCAACAACCTCCCAGACGTTTGCGCTGAAAAGATGGTTGAAAGTTCTATTTCAATTTTTAATCATCACAAATCAGATATAATCTTCTCTTAAATTAAACCCTCAGAAATCATTGAATTCATTAAAAACACTAAAATAAACAAAACACCTGGCCCTGATTCAATTACGAATAAAATGCTTAAGAAACTCCCCGCCAAAATTATTATTAAAATTACTGATCTTCTCAACAAAATCTTTGAACTTCGCTACTTTCCCAAATGCTGGAAAATTGCCAGAATAATCCCGATTCTCAAACCTGGCAAAGACCCCACAATTCCAACAAACTATAGACCCATCTCTCTTCTTCCCACACTAAGCAAACTTACTGAAAAACTAATTCTTACAAGATGCCTAAACTTCGCCAAGAAAGCATGCTTTTCAATACCCCAGCAATTTGGTTTCACTGAAAAATTCTTAACTTCTCACCAGCTCTTAAGAATGATTGAATACCTTCATGAAGGTAGAAAATCCAAGAAACCCACTGCTGCAATCTTTCTTGATATTGCCAAAACCTTTGACAAGGTCTGGATCCCAGGCCTCATTCATAAGCTCATTGCATACAATTTCCCCCCAAACATCATTCAGATTATTAAATCATACCTCTCAGATAGGCACTTTACTGTTATTGTCAATAAAACAGATTCAATAAAAAAAAAGCAAAGAGCTGGTGTCCCACAAGGTGGTATCCTCGCACCTGTCATTTTCCTGCTTTACCTAAATGATATTCCTCAACAAAAAGACATGATCAGTCTCTAGGCAGATGACACAGCCATCCTCTCACAAGGGAAAAATCCCGAACAAGCAATAATTCCTCTTCAAAACTACATCTTCAACCTAGAAAAATGGCTTGTTCGCTGGAAAATGAAACCCAATGTCGACAAAACTGAAGCAGTAATATTCTTTAAAAACAAAAATAACTGGCCAAAAATTAAGCTCTACAACACTGAAATCAACTGGAAAAATGAAGTCAAATACCTTGGTATAATTTTTGACAAACACCTCACCTATAAATCACACATAAATCATACCAGAGAGAAATTTAACAATGCATTCAAATCACAATACCCCCTCATCTGTAGAAACTCGGGTTTCTCTCTAGATGGTAAAGTTCTGATTTACCTAGCATACCTGAGACCAATCCTCACATATGCCTGCCCTGTTTGGGTTGCAACTGCTAAAACGAATCTCCAAAGAATCCTCTCCCTTGAGAACAAAACTGTTCGTATAATTGCAAAAGCTAGATGGTTCTATAGAAATGAAGATATTCTCAAAGCCCTCAGTATCCCACCTATAAAACAGTTCATGATCAAACTTGCACAAAACTTCTATGGTAATATTATTCATATTGACAATTCCACCTTGCAAAATCTCCCAATTTATGATCACTACGAAAATTCAAATAAACGCAGACCACGCTGTTCACTTGCCCTTTAATTATACCTAAGTACTCTTCATCACACTTTTTTTTTCCTTTCTTATTTTTTTTTCTCAATTTACTCAGTACCAGTTAATCTCTTTCCATGATTCAAATCATTTTATAATGCACACATTAAACAAATAAGGTCAGTTCCATTTTCACTTAAGTCCTATATCACAAGATTTACAGATGGCGGGGCCTGCGGCCCCAATGAGCTGTAAAACACTTTACAAATAAGAACTTTAAAAAGTTCTTTTTTTTAAAAAATAAAAAACAACCTACAAATTGTCTTCGTTTGATGTAGAGAGTTTTTGAGTTATGAAAAAGTTTTGTTATTGTATTTTCAAGCTTTTTACTTTAACTGCTTCAATTAAAACTGCCCTTATTACAAGGCTATGGAGATTTTGGTGGATCTTTAGTTGCTAATACCTTTTGAAATAGTGGGCGGATTTCCAAAATCTTTCACCTTCATACAGGAAAAATTTTTCCTTTATATCAACGCATTATTTTTGAAGATGGAGTAAAGTTTTAAAGATTTTGAAAGCCTCGATAATGATAAATATACTTCTTTAAAAAAGATTTGATTGAATTATATTCTGTGAGAGCATACATTTTTACATGAATTGGAGCCTGGCGACCAGAGACCATCTCAATTTTTAACACACATGATAGCTTTGGCAGTGATACTGTTAGATCACCACTATTAAAAAACCTTAAAGCTTGGTAATCTCATAAACAGCATCCAAACGATTTTAAATGGTTTGAGTGAAGATTTGGACGGTTTGATATCCATCGCAGATAAAATTAGTGATTTGACAAACCATTCAAACATCAATGTAGTTCTCGGTAACCTTCAGCTTACAATACCTGAGCTACTCAGCTTAAATAACAAGTCACTGAGTTAACTACATTAGTTGGCGATTTTACTTCAACAATACGCAAGACACATTCGCCTAGTAGAAATAGGCAGTTTAACTGTGGACACAGATGAAAATATAAATTACCTTCAAATGACATCTGTTTTTATCATACTAATTTTGGCAAAAACGAAAAGAAAAAAAATGCAATTTACCTTTTTCTTTGAAGTTTAAAGGAAAATTAAATGAACAATCTTCCACTGGCTTTGGCCATTATTTCCAGTCAAAGCATATTTATATTGGCTGATAAAATTGGTAAATTAAAATTTTTGGTGGACACAGGGGCGGACGTATCGGTTTTGCCAACACATTATACTTCAAAAGCCGATTCTTCTAGTTACTTCTTGTGGCCATTAATGATACTGAAGTATTGATTTTTGGTCGAGGTGCTTGACTCTAGACTTGAATTACTTTACTAGGTCTTTCATAACTGCGAATCTCAACCAACCAAGTAAGAATTCCTTCCGGCAAGTTCTTTACACGTGGCTAAAAAATCCAACGGTGAATAGAGGCCGGGGGCTGTCTACCGTCGTTTGAATGCAATTGCCATTCCTGATAGGTATCCAGTACCTCTTATCCTAGATTGCACGAAAATATTTTCCAGTAAAACCATTTTTTCCATTATAGATTTAATGAGAGCTCATCATTAAATTCCGATTAATTCGGTTGATATATCAAAAACAGCTATTACAACTGCATTAGATCTTTTCAAATACGTTTTGGCTTACGAAACTCCGTTCAAACATTTCAACGCTATATACATCAAGTTTTATCTAACTTCGATCTCTGTATGCTGTATTTTGACGGTACTATCGGATACGTCCTGTCGATACTGCTACGTTCAGTGGTGTTAGGGTGGTTGGCTGCATTCAAGGTACTATTGGATACTCAGATGTACTATCGAATCGAATAACGCCAAGGAGCATAAACAGCATTTAAAGCAAGTATTTGAATGATCGTCACAACATGGTTTAAAATTCAACATTTTGAAATATCTTCTTGAACAACTATCGATAAAGTTTTTGGGATGTTGATCTTATACGAAGCTGTCAAACCTCTACCAGAGAAGGTTGAGATTATTTTTCAATTTCCAAAACCTCAAAAAATTGCTGAGCTTAAGCGTTTTTTTGGCAATGCTCAGTTTTTATCATCTTTTTTTACCTAATGCTACGCAGGCGCAAGCAAGTTTATATGAACATTAAAATTTTTTTAAAAAGAAACTAAAAGTGACCTGCTCCCTGGACAGACATATCTTTGGAAATTTTCGTGAAATTTAAAACTGATATTACTAGCGCAGCTACTCAGGCTTTTCAAGCACTTAATCAGTAGTTATCCATCATGATCAGGACTTCTCTCTTAGCTGTTGAAGCTGCCCATCATATTACTACATCCGACGGCAAAAACTGCTTGCATTTTATTAACTTTAACTTTCAGAAGTAAATATAATCCTATGTTAGGGAGCTTTTGACGATATATGCACCATAAAACATTTTCGATATTGATTGGGAGGTCCAAATTTCATAATATTTACTGACCATCGACTTCTAAAATTTTCTTTTATTGAAAAAATGAGATTATCTTCCTTCAAGACAGTTAAGATATCTCAACTTCATATTTCAGTTTATCATTGATATTAGATACATATCGGTTTCTAAGCATATTATTACCGTCACATTGTCCCGAATTAGTGACGTGCATTCTCCAAAAGTAGTTATTTCCGCCTTTCTGATAAAGAACTTCAGACACTTTCATCAAAGAATGAACTATGACTTGTTTTGAAGTTTCTCTTGACTGATCCTATTTCGCGAATTCTACTGTGATATCAGGAAGAACATTATCAGATCTTATGTTCCAATAAGTTTCAGATACACGTTTTTCCAATCTTTGCATAACCTTTCTCATCCAGGTACTCGTGTAACTAAATGTCTAATTTCAAAGAAATTAATATGGCCTTTATGCAAAAAGACATTTCAAACTCTACTTGTTCATGTCCTAAAATGCCAAAGATGCAGACACACCAATACCATTCCTAAACTTTCCACCTTTCATTGATTTTTTGATGAGAAAATATTACAATTGTAATAAAAAAAGACAGCGTCAATTTTATTAATTTGTTTTACAAAATTATTTTCATATTCTATTAATATTCTATATTTATTTTAAATTTTCATTCTAATGTCAGTAGCCTGCCAGTGGCTGATAAAAATGAAATAATAATATTGGTCGAGGAGCACCACTTGGCGGATGGCTACCAGAATTTCCCGAGGGCTGTCCTCTTACACTCCGATGATTACATTAGAAACAGCTCTGGGAGGTCAGTAGGACAATAGGAGGTCATATTCCTTGCTCACATCTAAGGAATACTTTTTTGAAAGTTATCACCTATTAATTTTTGTTCCACATTGTCTTTTATACCAAGGAATGTCAAAATTTTAACTTGAAAGAATTCTACCCGATCTAGCGCAGCATGCCCCAAATTATGGCCCTTATGCCAAACCCCCCAATCAAACCACACCTAATAAATTGATTCCATCTGCTGTTCATGAATTTGGGTAGCGTAATTATCGAAAACCATTGAGAAAAGTCATTTAAAATTTCTTTTATTATTGTATCTCACTGCTTGATTTTATCACTTCATTGACAAGTTTCTTTTATTAAAAATACTTTATGGAGACAAATGAAACATTTTTTTGAATAAGAAATACTATTGCTTCATTTTAGTTTTTGAAGACAAATTATTTATTTATTTTCTGAAGGCTATCAGATTATTTACTCTGAGTCACAAAACTTAGAAATATCGGGAAGATCAGTTTGTGGAAATTGATTAATATTCCTTTTTAACTTTTGAAATTTCATGAATTCTAAAAACAGCAATTGGTTTAATTTTGTTTTGCTTCTTTTTAAATGTTATTATCATTGCTGTAAGGATACTTGTTGGTTGCAACAGTGAAACAAAAGTGCCAAGAAAAAATTTCGCCGATTCGGCAATCTTTCTTTTTTCTTTTTTTTACATATTTATGCACTTGAGCTTATTTTTATATTTGGCAAAATTTTTTTCTTGGTACCTTTTGGGCGCCGTTGAAACCGAATGGTATCGCAATATATGCATTGTGAGATCATTTAGATTAGTGAGATGATCAAGGCGTTCATACACAATACCAGAAAAGCGAAATTAGTCAAGCGAATCATATTTCAGAACTGAAAATCAGTGACTACATATTGTTACGGATTTCCTATATTCTTAAATCCTTCGGGTTCATTTTACCTCGTATATAGTGGTTGTGTATGGTGTTAGATGATGATGACACACACAGACAATGACCAGTCCTTTAGTAGAAGACACAACACGTTTATTTACAGGACGGGGACAGGACAGCACAAAGACGACAAATATTCACAACACGAATATGTACAGGAGATAGCTATTTACAGCCGAGACATACACACAGGACAGCACACTGCAGATAATAGTCCACAGGCAGAAATTCTGTAGTAACAATGTCCACAGCTCAGATAGCGGCCAGTCAGGATTCAGCCGGAGAGGGAATCTTTAAGGGATTCACTTTACACCACCTGGGTCTCTCCAGAATAAGCTGAACTATTCCTCTGTCTCTTCTTGCCTTTACTGTCGACTTACTACTTCGCCCAACGGGACTACTCCTTAGTTCGGAAAAAATTCCGTTCCCGACGACACAACGGGCTACGACACACGACGCAGGCTTCGTCAGTATATGCCACACAACAGTCCTCCGTTCAGGACTCCTCAGTTCAACTCTATTCTGCTGGATACCATCTCATGTGGGAATATGTGTCAATGAGAAGGCTGATAAAAGTGCCAAATCAGCAACTCGTTTCTTAGAAACACCCATACCTGCATGCGATTTGAAGAAACAGGCTAAAAGCTATCTGTACGTAAATTGGCAAACTCAGTGGGATTCGGAAACTCTAAACAAACTTCATACTTGCAAACCTGTCATAGAAAATTGGCCCTCTTTAAGTTATAGAAAACACGACACTGTTTTAACTCGCCTGAGAATCGGTCACACTAGAATTACACATAGACATCTATTATTAAACGATGAATTGCCGATATGCCCACACTGTGATTGTGGGATAACAGTTTATCATATCCTTATTGAATGTCCATATTTTAACGCTCAACGGTTATTTTACTTCAAAACCCTAACATTAACTTTATCCTTGTTGCTTGGCAAAAAACCACATAAAAATCTTTTTACCTATTTAAAATCTGTAGGATTTTCTTCCTTAATTTGAACTCACTTTTTTTTCTACATTTGTAATTTATCATTGTTTTGCTATAGAAATACTTCTCTGGAAACTGTTTTAATAAAACTTTGAATCAGAATTAAACTTGTTTGCCGCAGTGTAACCTTCATATTGGTTCTTGTGCCATAAAACTTCAAACCAAACCAAACCTCAGTTCAAGACCTCTCTCTCTTAGGTCTCCTAGATAAATTCCACAGTGCTACTTGTCTTCGTTGAACACTAGATCGTTCAGCTTCGGCTTCTCTCAACTGCCGCACTTCGGCTTGACTTACACCGACTTCGACTTCGATGGTATAGTTGACGGAGCACCGAGCCTCTGAGGTTGAGGCATGATCTCCGGTAATGAAATGGATGTAGGATGACCTAACAGTCCATAGCAAGCGTGAAGTCTGAAAATTTTTCAGAGCAGTCTCTTAAATACTACTAGCAGGAACATAGGTGGGCGGATCATCATGAAGCGTAAGCAGCCATTGGCTGCCAGGATGAGATGGGAGGTGCAACGTGGCTTGGGGAAATGCTGGTAGAGAACTTAGTAAAATGAGAAGTTAAATATAAATAGAGGGAAATTTAAATAAATTTAGAGGGAAATTTAAATTAAAATATTACGTGGACATTTAATTTTAAGATCAGGAGTATATTTAGGAATAGAAGTTATTGCTTCATTATCGTGGGCATATCGGCTTGACTTACACCGCAGCCTCCTACCATATATATATATCGGTGGTAGGCGGGACTAACATCTTCTGGACCAATCAAGAGCGTTCTAGCTGGATCTCGGCTCCTAGTGGACGGATCGGGAAAATTTTCAATGTTTCAGGTATTTTCCATTTTGTCACCAAATTCGTCACCAAGTCGCCAAGTTTGTCGCTAAGCCTTGGGACCTCTGACGTCACACCCACTCACTATTCAGTACACATTACTGTCAATCTGTCTTCCTTACGATGACAGTATTTGCGCGGGAAAGCAAAACCACAGGTTCGTAACAATATTGTTGAAAAGTTTCCATAGCATATATCAATTTACTTTATACTGTGAGATTTACACTGAAATGCTAACTTTATTAAATAGAGTGTGATTTTTTTTTTGCTGTGATGATATGATTGCCATGAATTCTAAATTGTCTTGTTTTATGCTTTGTGACCATTGGCGTTAATCAATATTGCAACAAAAAAGCGTCAAAGTCAATAAGTGCTGACAAAAAATTGCTCAGCAAAAAATGTTTTGAATGAATTCGTATAATTATGTATATTTGAGTATGCTATTTATCAAACACTTCTATTTTTCCTACTGTAATGTAACATATTTAAAAAACAATACCTGCATCAAAATCATTTAATTTTCAATAAGTTTTGAAATATTAAGATTCAAATGTTTTATATGTAATATTTTGTGTTTTCTTAATCCAAGATCCGCTCTGATGTGATTCATTTTGTGTATATTCGATAACATTATTGATTGATGTTTCCTATTCTAATAATGTAATGGGGCTGTAAATAGATAAATGATTTCTTCTGCATATCCATATTAGGAATCTTTTGCATTTTTTGAAAATAGTAAAGTGTTGTTTGTATCTGATTAGATACTGGTTTAAATATAGTTCAAAATAGCAATCTTTAATCATGTTACGAACAAATGTGCTTACTTTATACATATTTTTTTTCATTAGGAGCAACAGACACTAAGAATTTATATCTGAGTTCAATACGAAATAAATAGATAACTTTGATATAATTCAAAATCCTTTTAATTTTACATAGGACAGGATGAGTTGCGCAGAGAGATTAGATGCATATCATCCGCAATTAATTAAATTTTTCAATTTTCAATCAATGTTATTCCACCAATAATAGTCTCTTTTTCTTAGAATGCCCTGAATTTAAACACGAAAACCACGTTTAACAAATGCTTGGCGCAGAATGATCAAGTCTGATCTTTGCGTCATAAAATCAAATCACTCAACCAACTTCAACCTTATGTAGAAGAACAGAAGAAGATGTTTGATGGATATAATCTATATTTAATTTCATGAAGAACAGAATGGGTTATGAAGAAGAGATCAGCTATATATAAACCACAATATTTCGATATATATACAATAGGATGAATTACGCTGAAGAGATAAGCTCTATATAGTGCAGATAAGTTCCACGGTGGGGAGGGGTGGCACCTCATAATTGAGTTTGAGAAGTTTCTGACATGATGGTTGATTCTCGCTACCCTTGTGGGTACATATAAGTTGGGGATCTGGCTGATCCCATTGAAGACGGGACGTACTTCCTTAGTGGATAGATGTACAATGGACGGTGATGGCCCTCAGGACTCAATCCTAGTTTCCGCCATTGTTACTGTAGCGGCAGTCTGGTCATTTAGGTTTTTCCATGTGCTTCCAGGTTGGAGCAGTCAGTTTATGGTTACAGTACAACTCATTGTTCACTAAAAGCAATACGAATTTCATTGTCTCGTTCAAACCCCTGTCTTTCCCTAGAGGAACATACATCATTATAAGATAACTTTAATCAGTTTCGATGTCAAAATCTACCACGGAGTAATTGGATTTTTAGTTTTCAGTTTTATGATTAGTTAGTAGATGCTTGGTTGTTAAAGAGTTCCAAACCAAATCTACCCTCAACGACAGTAGACAGGGTATTCTAAACTGGGAATAAGAGGCTTACTGAAAGCAACACGAATTTCATTCTCTCGTTTGAAGCCTTCTCTTTCTATACACATCATTATCAGACAACTTTTATCAGTTGTAATGTCAAAGTCTTCTTCGGAATAGTCAGTTTCTTCACGAAATTCAGGCTTCGCAGATAGTTTTTTTTTTTTTTGGTTTCTGCCTGTTTGAAAATGAAGGTACTGAAATGAAATACCATGAAATACCAGTGTAACCTTCATATTGGTTCTTGTGCCATAAAACTTCAAACCAAACCAAACCAATCTTCCCATTCCATGTACTTCCTTAGGGAAGAATTGTACTGTGGCCGGTGTTAGTTTTTAGGACTTAATGACAATTCCTGCCAGTGTTGCTGTTGGTTCGGTCCTTCAGATTTTTATGTGTACCTTCGGGCGGGTCGATTGGCCAAATCTATGGCACTTGTGCCAAAAACCCAAACCAATCAGGCGGGTCGTTATAAACTCTAGGTTATACTATATATATATATGTGACAGTATTATGCAATACTTTATAAAACACTAGCCGCCTTTGGCGACCAGCTGGTTCGCCAAGAGTAATGCGTTCTAAAATTTTCAATTAAGTCACACATTCATTAGCCTTGAAGTAATTCCGCGAATTGATTGGCCTGGAATTAAAAATGTTTTTTTCCGTGGTGTTGCCAAAATATTAAATATGCTTTTTTAAAGAAAGCGAAAAAGGAAAAAAAAGTATTGAATAAATGATTTAGATGTTGCAAACGATTATAGAAATCTTAGCTTTGCATTTATGTTTTTATAAACTATCACATTTTATAAGGGAAAAAATATTGAATTAATGACACAGATATGGCAAACGATTATAGGAATATGCCATTAAGTCAGGATTTCAATGCATATCCTGTCTAAATTCAATGAGGTTTACCGTAAATAAAGAAGATTTGTTGAATAAATGATTTAGATATTGCAAACGATTATATAAACCTTTGCGTTGCATTTATTTTTTTAGAAAATATCACATATTATGTTTCTTTTATTTTATCCAGTCACGTGCTAAAAGTTTCATTTCTTTAAACTTGATTTACGATGATAGTTGTTTTTATTTATTTGAACTTCCGTCATTGTTTTCTTTTATTTTATTCAGTCACGTGCTCAAAAAAACATGATTAAAATATTTCTTTAAAAATTCGTTAAAAATAGAGTCTTAAGTTATACATTAAAATACTGATACTATTAGAAAGCTAATTTTTTTATCTTTAAATTGTTGCAAAAATCATGTTTGTGCGATAATATTTTCGGAAGTTACAGGGGAAAAACGTCGAAATTTCGCTTTAATTTTAATTAATTCAAAATTCGAAAAAAGGGCTCCGATGTGCACATTCCAAACCTTCAAGGTATACATTTACCAAATTTGGTAGCTGTAGGTCGACCGTTCTGGCCTGTAGAGAGCCAACACACACACACACACACACACACACGCGCGCACACACATTGAGCTTTATTATAAGTATAGATTAACAGTATTCGATTTTTGTCAAAATGACGACAACCACTGGTACATTCATAACGTGATCTTACAGGTTAAAATCTTTCATTTTTGTAAGAAATTAATTGTTTGAAAATATGATTATATATTTTTAAAAAAATCGTTAAAAATAGAAACGGAATTAATAGCTTTAAACATTAATATCAATGAAAAAAAAGTCAGTTTTAAAAGGATTAAAAAAAAAAAAACACTTTTATATTGTAATATTTTTGGAAGTTACCGCAGAAAAATTCCGAATTTTAGCGTTATCTTATTATTATTGTAATTATTTAGACAAGTTTACAGTAGATAACAATATACACGCCAATTACTAATGATTTACAAATAAGCCATTTGGCACGAATTTGAATGCGTATCCTGTATAAATTCAAACATGTTTACCATAAACAAAATGCTGATTTACTAAATTAATGATATAGATATTTCAAACGATCATAGAACCTTTGCTTTGCTTTTATTTTTTAGAAAGCATAATATTTAATTTCATCCAATCACGTGTTGACAGTTACATTTTTTCAGATTTAATTTGCAATCATAGTTTACCCCTTGCCTGCCGTGGGCGTATATATACGCCTCGCTAAACCGATGCGTTGACTGCCGCAGGCGTATATATACGCCTTTCCGAAGTACGTTTCGAGAACCAGTGGCACTGGGATGCGAATCTCGTAAGGTTTCCTCGGCAGGTAAGGGGTTAATTTATTTACTAATTTAAACTTCTGTTAGTATGATGACAACAGTTTAATACAAGTTATTTTTTCCCCTTTGCTCGTTCATTATTTATCGTTTGTTTT
>JAPMOQ010013345.1:0-19609 GCA_026543055.1 Argiope trifasciata
GTGCTGAAAATTATTGTGTGTGATATTTGTCATTTTAATAATTTTTAATTAGTTTGTGTAATAAAAAATATGTATAAACTTCTTTAATATATCCTTTCTTCAATTAATAAAAGTAGATCAAATTTTCAAATAATCTTATAATTTTGTTGTTAGTAGTCACTGGAAAATTTTATTCATTTAGTTGCATATGAATTCCACATTATAATAAAATAACCACGTAATTTTAAAACAATAATATTTTTTCTGATTCTGTTAGGGTTTGACTTAAAGTGATTAACAAAATTTCAAAATAATGATGATACTCGAATACATATTTGGTATAGCTAAAAATATACAAGACCTAATCATTTTTCCAGTTTTAAAATGTCCTCCTCTTTCTCCTCCATCGAACGGGGATGTGTATCCCCCTTCCTGCAAAAAAACTTTTTCGGCTGTGAAGCAGAAATGCATCTTCACCTGCCTTCCTGGATACCGGATCACGGGCCAAGAGGTGCTTACCTGCCGGAACAATCTCACCTGGTCGAAGAAGAAACTAACGCAGTGCGTACCAGGTTAGTGGCTAAGTCGTCAGTTGAAATACAATTTCAGTGTTAGTTGTCGTAAGTTGAAATTTTTTTTCAACTAACGAAAATTTTGATAAAATGAATAGAAAAATACCGATACTTCACATGGAAATTTTTTAATGTTGTTCTATTGACAAACTAATAATTTATAGACTAATGCATTACCTTCCGGTAAAAATCAAAATAAGCAACATGGCAAAAAATTAATCGATTTCTTGGATAAAGTTCATTAACTTACATTAATTTATAAGTGCTTTGACATTTTTGACTATGGTTGAATACTTTTAACCTGCCTAATTTTTTCATGATTTTCCAGTAATTTCGATATTAACGGAATAAACGTTTGGACAATTTATTCAAAGAGTATGATGGTGATAGGGATAGTTCTTGAAAGAATATTTTTAAATGTCTATCACTAGCCTTGGAGAGGGAATATCGAAGTCTAGAATGTTCCAGCTTTGAACCCCAATTCCACACTAGTAGACTTGAGGACAGTGGTATAGAATTGAATTTGCTACTTCTCTTGCTTCATGCTGCGCAGAGATCAGTTGTTTCCTGCTGCTTTTACCCTTCATGCCAGGTTTACAATCAGACAGTTACAAGGTGACCAATAAAAAGCACATGCGTAGAAATGGGCTGATTTATGTTTTCTATAATTTCATAAAATAGATTCGGGCATTTTGTGCTAGGTTATAAATTGCCGCTTAGGAATCCCTGAATTTTTCTTTTTTACTGCTTATCGTATAAAATGGGGAATATTTTCACAAAGAAGCATGGGGAAATTTTAAAAAAAAGTCAATGCATCTAAATTTGGAAATCTGTAGAAAAAAATTGAAACCAAAATGAAAAAAGACCCTGCACGCACACAACCTCACATCAAAAAGAAAAAAAAAGAAGAGTAAAAAAAAATCTATGATAAGTCATGGCTGGAATAATAATGGAATTTATCTATGATAAGTCGTAAATTTTTCCCTCTAACCTCCCCCCTTCCTCCGATTTCTACAAACGCATGCGCAGTATGAAGGGAAAAAAAACAATCCGGTGACATGATATTGTCGCGTCCTGACAATTACTTGCCATCGACTGGAATTCTCAGCCTTTCTACACATGCGCTGCCTAATGACCGTCTTATAACTGGTCGAGTGTAAACCTGCATCATAATCAATAAAATATCCTGAATTACTTTTCCTTTGTGACTTTTATTTTTAACAATGAAATTGCTACTTTCATTACAGGGGTTACAAAAAAAATTTAATATTTTCCTTTATTAAAATATTTGGTCAACTTGATGTCGTCTGAAAATTCGGTCATAAGATCCTGACCATTAAAACTATTATTGAGGTGAGAAGGTTGTCCTCAGTCAAATTCTGCGTGTTTCTTTTTTTATGTTAAGATTTCCAAATTTAGCAATAAAAGATTAAATGGTTTTAAAATTGGACAATTTCTTAAACGAGTGTGAATTTCCACTCATAGATCTGAGATGTTAAAAATTTGTAATCAATTACCAAATATTTTAGGCTCAATTACATTTATACTATTTGATCATTACATGTTAAAGGTGAGGAAATCAGATATATTTAAATCAGAGAAAAGTTAGTAAAGTATAAATCTTACGACTATTTTTCTTATTGTTCAAATGTCATTCTTATACCAAGATGATATTAAAAAAATGATGCTTTCGAAAATTCACTTTTTGAGAGGAAATTATATTATGTAGAATAGAATGCAAAGAATGTCTTCGACGTCGTGTTATTCAATGATCATCTAGACATAAAGCATCATACAATAAATTCCTCTGAAATTTGAAATAAAACTGTAGAGTTTTTCGTAGAATCCCTCTGGAGAAAGGACTTGGTTTCTTCGTAAATCAAGACATATAGACTTCGTTCTCAGTAACCATTTGGATATTAGATTTTCTTTCTCTGATTACATTTCATTAAAATATTGGCAAAAATAATTGTAAATTTTTTAACATTCCTGGATTTTAAAATATTTATTGTTCAAATGACTAATCTCAAATGCTCTGGAATCACAAGGAATTTTTATGTTATTTTACGCCTCTGAATTCATCATAGGTTTGGCGTAGAGCAATTATATCGTTTGCGCCAAAATACCATGGCGTTCTATCTTATCCTATTCTGGTATAATAAAGGATTAGTTTTAATATATACTTTTAATTAATATTCGATTGACGACAAAAAGTATTTTAATAATTCTTCTGGTAGAAAGAGTGATTTATGTATGTTATTTTTTGTTTTTCAATTACCAATGACTTATAATCACATTTAAATTTGATTTATACTCAAATGTTGTTCTATTTTTCGAATATATTGAGCTTTTTTCACAATAATCTAATTTTTTTTCCAAATATTTTTGAAACCATTTCATGAAATGTCATCACGATAATTCAATACTAAAGGAGATAGTGAACGACAAACTGGAGCATAACAAAAGTAAGTGCCGTCTGGGAAAGAAGCCATTATTTTCTCGTCACCACTCTTGAAAGGTGTCATCAATACATTAATGGGTCATCTAGATTGTCTGGCTACCAGTCTGTTATACAAAAAAACAATATATCCTTTGCCACCCCCCACACCAATCGTTACACTAATGTAAAGTAATAAAGGATATGCAAATGTTTAAGTCTCTTTCGATAGGATCGAGAGTTACATTAGAAAATAAGATAGTGATCCTCTAAACGATTCTTTTGCAAGTACAATTAATTATGTAATAAATGACATTTTGCAAATTTTATCCCGTAGCTTTAAAAAAATCTTTGACCAAATAAATATCTAAAGTATTACAAGGGGTTGGTTCTCGCCACCTTGATTGGTACACAAAAATATGGGAGTCTGACTCCTCCCATTAATGACGGGACATACTTCTTTAGGGAATGGTTGTACCGTGGTCAGTGATTGGCTTTAAGACTCCACCACAGTTCTCGCCAGTGTTGCTGTTGTGACGGTACGGTCATTCAGCATTTTCCGTGTACCTTCTGTCGGGGTGGAGTTGCCAGTTTAAGGTGTAAAGTAGCCTAGTTTTAAATTAGAATTTTTTTATTGGAGCTGTGATTAAGTTCCCGATAAAATTAAACCCAATTTTAATTAGAAAAAGAAAGAGTTTATACAATTGAAAATAAATAGTCTCACCCACCCTCAGATAATTCTTCCAATCATAAGGCTCCAATGGAATAACATCAAACATCATATTCACACCCACCTTCAGGTTATTTTTCAATCACAATTCAGCATACATGTTTTAACGATCTTTTGTTAAACATACGTGTTTTAACTTAAAATCGTTAAAACTTGTATGCTTATTATGAATCTGAAAATACTTTCAAGCCATTATTTCTCCATCTTCGTGTACAAAGAATGTGCTGTGAAGCTGTTTGTTATTAGTACTATCTTTCGAAATGAGTCTTTTCTAAAGCAAGGCTTCTGTCAAGAGAGTGGAACATATATGTTTTGAGGTGTGATTGGCCTCCGATGTGGAAGGGCATCACTACAATGGCATGGTGTAGGATGAACATGAAAAACGAAGTTGTATGTTACACTGGGTCAAAATATTTTTCTTGTATGGTGCAGAATGTAAAAGAAAAGGAAATCATCAAAACTACCTTCTTTATCATTTTATTAACACAAAAACTTCAATAATTATGCTTATTTTCTAAACGTCTGCTAATTCAAAACAAGATGTCAAACATAATTGAATTTAAATTTGTTTGATTACTTACAAAACAAACATAATAGCTTTGCATATTTTATTTCATTTTAATTTATTTGATTCTGATGTAGATTTTTATTGATTTTTTAATCTTTAGTGGTCCAATGGAATTTTAAAACATAGTACATGCTAATGCTCAATAAAAATATGTTCATTATCATTTCCATAGTTTACCTCAAGATTCATCGATTATTATCATCAAATTTTGATTTCATACTCATGACGATATTTAGCAGAAGGATTGAGAAAAGTTGAGATTAAAATTCCATAATACTTTTAATAAAAAATTATAAAGCTAAAAAAAACATTTAAATACAATTTTTAAAGGGACAGAGGACTTCATTAGACACGTCTGGGAATTATTCAGTTGGTATTAAAAAAATTTTGTACTTACGTATTAAAATATAAGCGCGTTAAATTTCTTAAATCATTTTAAAACGAAATATATTACTTTTGAAAAAATTAAAACATGCATTAAAAATTTCAAAACATTCCAGGTGACTTTTTATTTTTATTTTTTATATTATTTTTTTCTTATTAACCAAGATAAATTTATTTGGGACAAACTACGCATGATTTTGTAATTTCAATTCAGTGCTAATTTTTTAGAAATATTTTAATGCACACTTACTGAATTTTCTAAGAAATTTTATGTTTTAATCTAAAATTGACTTTTAACTAGCTAAAATAACTCTGAAACTTAACATGCATATTCCGTTATCTTTTAACGTTTGATCGAAATCTTTATTATCAATTTCCTTTAAATCCTTCAAAAATCAAGACACCTTGAACAAAGATATTCAAATCTAATTTCACTACGATTTCAAGAAAAGCCATTATGAAATATTTTTTTTCTCTCTTAACCCCATAAATATTTATTTTATTGAACAATACATTTTATAATACTATTTTAGTTGAATATAAATATATATTTTTGTGATGAAACGATAAAAATAAAATTGGACAGTTTCTTCTATTTTTAGTTATTTCAAAATTCACTGTCTCCTTAAAGTTTTTTCATTCATTATACTTCTATAAATTATAAATGATGATATTTACAGTCATTGACTGTTAAATCGTAAAAAAATATTTCTAATTTCTCAGCGTTTTGGAAAAAAAACCTTAATTAAATCCACATTTGTTATTTCCCCAGAAACGGAGGTGTCGATTTCCTGTCCCGATGATGATATAAACATTGAGCTGACTTCTGATGAAAGCTGGGCAGAAATTCGGCTAGACGCCCCACGGACCACACCGTCAGCAGGACTCATCAGCATCTCTCCTCCATGGGTATCCTTGGATCGAGTCTCAGTTTTTCCAGCAGGGGAAACAGAGGTCACTTTCTCAGTCACCTCCGACAACAAGACAGCTGAGTGTTCTATTTCTGTCATTGTCCTGGGTGAGCCCTTTAACCATGCTGATTTTAATTCCATTGGAAAATTACTCAGGTGCAATAATGTTTATACTCTGTGTTAGCTATTGCAGCAAAGTTCCGGTTAAACGTTCCTCATTTGTACATTACTTTCCCGAGTAGCCTGTTCGGGATTACCCGGCCTAGTTTTCTTTTTAACCATGCTGATTTTAATTCCATCGGAAAATGACTCAAGTACAATGATGTTTATACTGTGTGTTAGCTATTGCAACAAAGTACCGGTTAAACTTTCCTCATTTATACAATACACTCCCGAGTATCAGGTTCTGGACTATCTGGTCAAGTTTTCTTTTTTCGTAATTGAGGAAGACAAGACGTTGCAGAAGCAGTCATCTGGTAAGAGGTTTTTCAAAAATTAAAAATTTTGAGCATTGACTGTTATTTTAGGGTTATCTTTTCACATCTAATCATTTATCAGAGAAACATCAAATATGTTTGCGTCAATTTTCTTAAGAATTAGGCCTACGAATTACACTAATTTTTATTTATTTTTCTGGAATTTAAGTTAAGTAGTACAGAATTTATGTAAAAAATGTTAACAGTTTAATCCTTTGGCTTACTTTTTCTCTAACAAATTCTTGAAACGTGAAATGCAGTAGATTAACATATACAAACTACCAGTACCGACTACGTTTAATTAATATCTTAAAATTAAACAGTTTTGATTTTGTGCTATATTAGAGAAGTTGGTTATAGTTACTACAGAGAAGTAGTTACTGGCAACTACTTCTATGTTTCAACTAGCCGCGTTCGCATTTATGTGGTTGGAGATAAATAGAGGGCTTGGTACTCAATAAGAAAAGAAAAAAATGTGTATTATAACAGTGAGTTTTAGTATAAAAATATTGTCTTCTGGTGTTAGCAAATAAATTGGAATAAAACTCAATAGCGATAAATGAGTTGCGATCGTAATCTTCTTTTTAATTCTTTTATATTTAAGTATTTTATCAAATTCTATTTCTCTTGTTGAACATTTATAAGAATTACTCAGTTTGCTTAATTTTCCATCAGTTGAACATCAAGAATTGTCTAATTCACTTTTTTGATTTATTCGAAAATCTTTTAGAAAGTTTTAATAAACAGACGTAAAAACTCTTGAATTTGTTGTTCGTTTCACATATCGGTTGAGGAAATATTCTCTTTAGTTATCTTAAAACTAAGCAGTTTAGATTTTGTGCTATATTTGAGAAATCGGTTGAACTGAAGAACAGTGTGCCTCCCGAGTTTCTTGCCAATATGGCAACCCTGCAGAACGTTCTTCTAGCAACCCTAATTCTGTTTTCTTTACTACTTTTTACAATAGTTGAGTTGTACATGAACTACAATTATTTTACGATAAATATTAAGTCAAAAATAATAAAAAATATCGATTAAGGACTTTGATTTTGTTCTTTATTATAATTTAAAGTTTTTTACAAGAAATAGGAACTACAAATCTATTTTTAAGGTGAATACTAACAGGAAATATTCTCAATTGTTAATATGCTCTTTAAAAAATCTTCTGAATTCTTACTTTAAAAGTCAGTTGTTATCCACACAGTCCTTATGTTCAACGAGCTTGTGAAGTTAAAAAATTCTGCCCGGTGCCTTCTTCAGATGCTGATAAGCATCGCGTGCTCTAAATTTTGCTCTTTATACAACAAACCGGCACACCGGTTTGAAAAACTTCTTCAAAATTATTAAGATAAGCAGCGATAGTGATCCTAAAGATTAAAAGAAATTTCAATAAAAATTTCAGCTACAGATGAAATAAATCTCATCTTAAAATAAAAATTATGACTCTTATCGGTTATGATCATAATCTTAATTCACAGAATCGTATCCATAATTTTTTCACAAAAATTCTTGTTTATTTTGTTTGTCATCTTTATTAGCGACCTGGCACCCTAGACGCAGCAAGAGTCGTACTATTCTTCACTTTTACCGTTAATTTTCACTTCTTCCGACTTTCCAATTTCAGATTATTTTATGCAACTCATTAACTCTCAACTCAAGATTAATTCCTTCTGCTCTCTTTTGATAGGGTACAAACAGGATTTCTTTTATTCTTTTCTAAACTCAAAACATAATTAATTTAGTGTAATTTTTCTCAACCCTTTCAGTGCCATTCCATTTTATATCAAATATCGTTGGTTTCTAATGGCTAAAATGAGTACTAAATCCCCATTATAGAATTGTTTTGTCATAACTTTACGATTGTAATTCAATTCTCAACTGGTTGGCATTTCTTGCCTATTTTTTGATGCCCTTTACATCTTTGTAACCTATTTGTACATTGGAAATGACTATTCGTTATCTTCAAGAACAATCTCGATTTGTATGTAATAATGTTGTATGAGTTCGGTAATTTAAAACAATTTCAAAGCTATAAATTCATTTATTTTTTGAATAAACCTTCTTAAAGCAAATAGTACTTCTTATGTACGGCCGACCAACCCTCTACCACTGAATAAAACAATATCGACAAGAAAGCAAGCTGCTGAGATTTGTCTCCTGCATTCAGGAAGACTTCATTACATATCTTGTAAATTATTTCCGATGGTTTAATGAAGTCCTCCAACAGGAGTGCTTTGAGGTTGATATGTAGAACGTGTATTTCCAAATTTTCTCTGAAAAATTAAGCCATTAAATTGCTTATAAATGAAATTCACTATCTTCTTTATTTATATTAAGAAAATCATCCTGAACCTTAGTAAAATTGTTCCGAATACAGACGTTAGTCTAATATCATCAACATCCGGATATTTTGAAGCTAAACTAATAGTTGCAATGAAATATATTATTTTATTTGAAATAGTCAGTAATGGAAAGCATGTGTCAAAATCTGTTTCGGAAAATACGTTTATAATTATCGGTAACTATGGATAGTTTATGGAATAATATTCTGACATCTGCATGTACAAATAATGCATAACGAGTTTCTTTGTAAAAACGCTTTCTTGATCTTTTTTTTTTTTAAATTTCAGTTAGAAATGTAATAAAATCTAAAATGTTTTGACTGTCAAAAATTTTAACTACCACTGAAAAAAGACAGCTAGTATGCTTTATTTTTATTACTTACGAAATCATTCAATTTTGACAATTTCAATCTTGTACTATTATTTATTGCGCTTCAGCTGATCATCATCTTTGAAATAATTGATTTATTGACTCTTCACCGTATTGGTCTATTTATCTTCTGTATTTAATTCGATGAAATTTAGTCTCAATTATTCATAAGGAAACAATTATTTCCATCTCCCATTCTTTAGTAGCCGCCTATTTCATCTTGCATACTTTGTTTCAGACACACATCCACCAGTCTTTCACAATTGCCCCAACAATATATTCTTGACGTCCAGTATCTCAGGAACTGCAGTGAATTGGGAAGAACCAGTTGCAGAGGACAATGTAGGAGTTGCATCAGTGTCCAAGAGTTTGGTAAGGAAGCTGCTATCTTCACTGCTTGGGAAAATTGCTGGAAATGGTGAAAACTAGGGAGTAAATCCTGAAATTATTGTTCATATTTGGTTGAGTGTTAGACAATAAAGAAAATAGCCTCAAATGTCATGTAGAACCACAAATATAATTTGTTTCTTCATCATTACTAAGCAGTCATCGAAGTGGTAAGTTCCGATTCACACAGTTGTCGGTATCTAGGTACACAGGTTTGATGTTACCGTTTGGGGTAACGTTCATCATACAATCTGACACCTCGCTATCTTTATTCCTTCATTGTTATTAAATATCTATGAAATTAATATAGATTCATATTATTTCGAGGTTATGATTTTATTAAGGATAATCGAATTAAATAGTTCGACAAGTTTATACTTGATCAGAAGTTGTGATTACGTAACAGCCTCTTGTGCTACATGCATTAGTTTGCACCATACCTTCTTATAATATATAATCGTGTTCATTTGTTACTCTCATCTTCTCCAACAAATTGAAACGGTTGATTCAGAATCTTTATGTACATTATTTAAATAAATTCGGAATTTTACTTCGTACATTCAATTCCAAACATTAGATTTATTTCTAGATTCTGAATTTTATACTTTTAAAATTGTCCTTTTGAAGGAGAAAAACTTGAATGTATTTATAATTGATATGAGATACAGAAAATATGTAACTTATATGTATGCGATAAAGAGAATATGTAATTTATATTTTTAGTTATTTCTTCCCCATCAACATTGCCAACTGTGTAATACATGAATATAATAATTAGTTTTGTTTAATATTCCTATCTTAAGTTTTAATTAAGGTGGTTATCTAAAAATATCTTGGCGTTCCCTGCTATAAAGTATGTCATTAATAGAATATGCTTCTTTTCTTTTGCTGTTCTTTAAACGTGTAGATGCAGTGCCAATAAAGCAATGCTTTCTAAATCGCCCTCGGCATTGATATACGAGGTTTGTAATGTACTATGTAGATTTTTTTTTTTTACTAAATCCGCTTATGTATGATTATTGCTCATTACAAAAATAGTTACCAGTTGCGAAATCTAATCATTTCAAAAGGAGTAAAAGTGTTTGTTTCATTTCAAGAATCTCCGCTTCATCAGATGCTATTGCAATTGAAGTTTATGCCTTGAAATTAAAAAAAAAAACTTTCAACTTAGAGAAGTAAAATATACTAATTTTTGCTTGATTTCTTGTACATATCTTTTCTTTTTAGGAACCAAATTCAACTCTGAGTCCCGGAATTCATTTTGTAGAATATATCGCTCGTGATTTTGCCGGAAACATAGGCCAATGCATCTTTTACATTAATGTAACGGGTGAGTACTGAAAGATTTTTGTTAATTTTGGATAAAATGATTGATATTTTAAAAAAAGTTCTGCTATGAAGGGGGTTAGTTCTGCAATGAGCACCGTTATTATTCATCAAAAAAGTGTTTTATTAAAACGTGTAAAAATATTATGTTTGATTAAGCATTAAAACATTATAATGTCGCATTATTATGATTTAATGAAAGAAAAAAAATCCATTTTTCATGTTGTTACTTATGGTTCATTTACAAGTTCTCTGATAGAAAGCTTTCAGCTATTTAAGATTAAATTAGCGTCCTTGTTTTTCAGTAGCGCCAACTAGCTTTAAGAGTACGACTTAGCTATTTCACATTCGCTTGAACAATCCCGTTTTATAGAGGGGGGGGGACACATTCACACTTCTCACATATAGAACACAGAATAAGAACCATGCCCTAATCGGACGTCGAATCGGGACGGGGAAGATACGCTACCCCTATGCTAGGACGCCGGCAACATTTTTCTTTGCTCCTGTTAGACTCCATCCTTTTTACTACAAAGCGGTGACGCTCTCCTCATGCTTTCACACTTCGCGTGCTTTAGTACCAGAGTGTACGCCGCTTAAGATAAATAACAGAAAAAAGGTGAAAAATTTAACTTTAGCCAAAATGTTAACGAATCTTAAATGTTTCTGCAGCCAAATTGACAGTAGGCAATGGAAGAATAAATTATACTAATGTTATAGTTTCATTAAATTGTGAATTATGATTTTACTATTTATAAATCAGAAGTAATCGCATTCTCTCAATTAGTTTAGTTTAGTTTAATTATATTAGTGCACTTCTGTAAATTAAGGATAAGGTTAGTTTGGGACGGACCTCGCAGTTCTGAACTGTGGTCAGGTGACAACAACTCTTCAGTGGAATCGTGTCTCGAGCTTGGCACCCTAAGCCTTACTAACCGAAACCTTACCACCAGACAACCACTGCCCAAGAGCTTTCTTTCTCGTTATATGTATTACTTGCATTTTATTCTTTTGCAATGAACAAATTCATTACCTGGTATATTACAAATATAACATACTTGCTTCATCTTTTTTGTTGTCTCTGACGATTTTTATTTGCTAGACAGTTAACACATTAAAAGCTGGGGATCTTGACGAAAGTATGCTAGGTTACGCTTATCAAATCGTAGTAGTACGACTCCAGCCTTTAATGTGTTAAGTAGTAGTTAAACTGCTCTTTGGTAATGCATATGTTATTGTTCTCCGTATGACATAGATGAAATGTGTTTGAGTTTCTTGTTTTTCTTTTCCGATGTCTCATTCAGATACTTGTTTTTTAAATGTGGTACGATGTGAGAAACCTAAAGTTTGTTCATAATCACTCCAGTTCTCCTCTTTCACTTGTTCAGTAGAGTCGCTCTTTATTTGGACGGCCTCTCTATAAGGAAGGAATGATAGGTAATAGGTATATTCTTTCAGCAAATTATAATATTACTTTTGATGTCTTCTTTGAGGATATGAATATTTACTGGCATAGTATCTAAAATTAAATATTAAATGCAGATTATTTACAGCACCGAAAATCTAAAATAATTATTTACTCTTTTTATCAATTTAGAATGTATTCAAGCATTACGGAGAGAGAGAGATAAGAACAGGAGTCGTCATAAATATATTTACTAATAAGCGAAGTCTAGAAAAGGAAACAAAACTGAAAACTGAAAATTTTGTTATTATTAACAAAACAGTGAAGAGGCTAGTTTAGTTATATTAACGTCCTGTTTTAAAGCAACACTAAAGCGATTTTGGGACGTGGCATGTAATTTTGAACAGCAGTCAGATGACGAGGGCCATACCTAAGCTGGCACCCATCTTCCCACACCACACCAGAATGACGATGTTTGGCCTGACGAATTTAATGGGCAATGGACCTCTTTACATGAAGGTTCTTCGATGGAATACGGTCTAGAACCTGAAGCCTCTGGTTCCGAAGCCGAGACCTTACCATCAGACCACCGCGGCTCGAAACTGTGCAGAGGAAATAGAAATTCTGCAATATAATTTATTGCTCAACTGTAAGGAGAAATAAAAACAGTCAGTTATCAGTTTGGACTCTAATCTACCTCCTATTGGTCAGCTAGTCGATGTTGATTGATTTATCAATCTGCTAATTCTTGATTTTTTAGAAAAAATCATTTGTCTTGGTTTCCCTTGTTTTTAAAAAATTTTAACTGGTATTTAATTATATATTATTTTAATGAAATTTGAATTTATCTTTGATATTATAAAAACATTTCAAAATGCAAATCATTGAACAACAAAATATTTATTAAACATCACATCTTTTGAGTTCATGGCGTTTATGAGGATGAAAGAAAATATTTAATTAATAATTTATTAATTAATCTGTTTTTTTTTCTGGAATATTAGATAAACACATTTTTACTAGCAAATAAAGTTAAATGAACAAAAAACTAGTACTCAAAACCAGTTAAATGGGAAAGCTGTTTCATTATAGAAATTTTTCATAATATCTATAATGAAAAACAAAAAAATCCAGCAAAATAATTATAGTATTTCTTTTAATATTCACGCAAATTATCTGAAGTATGAAAGCCCTCTTTCGAAATTCTTACAAAAACATACTGAATTAGACAATAAGCAGTGCATCTAAATTCTGTCCAGCAATTGCAAAATAAGCAGTTGTTATACTTCAAATAATGTTTTTCCCGAGGTAGAATGTCTTCGAATAACTTATTGTTTCCTTTTTTCCGAGGCAGTATTTATCTTTAATGCTGAGAAGATAATGGTTGGTTATCGCCCTTCTTGTGGATACAAGAAGATGATGTGGGTCTAGCTCTTAAGAATGATAACGACACGTACACCTAGGAAACGGCAGTACCGGGGCTTATGATAGTGTTTAGGATTCAATCACTGTTCTCGCCAGTGTTGCTGTTGTTACGGTCGGGTTATTCAAGATTTTCTGTATGCCGGCGGATTGGAGAAGCCAGTTTTGGTTGTGGTAATACTGAGAAGATGCGTCGTATGTCTCAACTAATTGAAATGCTTCAGACGTATGGTTGATACTTTAAAGAAAAACATAAAACTTTTTAATTGTATATCTTCAAAGAGCACTTACCGGTAATCTGAATGTATGCCTAATCAATAAATAAATTCCTCTGAAATTAGACTATCGACATTTCATATTTTCATATTTCAGACACTTCATATTTAATGCAAGTTTTAAAAGAGTATTTAATTGTCTTCTTTCCATACAGCTGGTGGTTGTAAGGACTTGGCAGACCCAGAGAATGGCGAAGCCAATTGTGAGGAGTGGATGTTCGGCAAGGTGTGCCAACCCACCTGTTTCGATAACTACACGAGAGATCCCGAACTGTTTGCTTGTGACGAGTCTGGGATATGGATGCCGACAGATTTCATAACGCCGTGTCTACGTAAGTAGAGATAAGTATTTTGGATTTGTGAAAATATGACAATAATTTGTTTATACAGTTTGGATTGCTATAGAGATCATGCAGCATTACTTTATTTCTCCTGTCATCACGGTCTTAATGCTGGTTTACACTCTCGACCAGGAAAAAGATGGCCAGTAGGTAGCGCATATGTAGAAAGACTTAAAAAAAGACTGTTCAGTCGATGACAAATAATTGACCTGATGGGACAACAACATATAGCTGTACTGTTTTCTTTCCCGTATTGTATTTAAACTCTTACTGCGTATGCGTTTGTAGAATTTGGCGGTATTTTTGGGGGTGAAAAAATGAATAACTTATTATACATTAATTACAAAGTTTTTTCTCTTTGTTCTTTCTGATGTGAAATTGTACTTTTGAATGTGTAATTTTTTAAATTTTTTTTGCAATTTCTTCCCTACAGTTTTCTAAATTTAGGTATTCTGACCTTTACTTTTACTTTATGTATTTTTGTGTAAATATCCTATATTTGTAGACGGATCGCAATGAAAGAGAAAAAATCATGGTGCCAAAATATCAATTATAGCCAAGCATGGAATGCTTGAATCAATGTTATAAAACTGGGTCAAACATGTTCTTTTTTGCCAATGTACTGTCTTTTGGTAGCCTTATAACTAGCTGAGTGTAAACTCGGCATAAGGAAGTAAGGAGGGATAAAAATTGATTGGAATGAAGAAATCTCTTAATTTTCGTTTTTCTTTTACACAATTCTTATAAATTCAAATCCAAACCATATCATAATCTATTAAATAGTGGTAAGAACTGAGAAAACTACACTCTTTAAATTACTAAGTTTTCCCCCAAAATAGCTCAAAGTACAAGCAAAAACCATAATCATCACCCATTAAATATTTAAAAAATAATGCTTTAGGTAAAGTATATAGTTCAGAAAGTGAGTAGGTATATTTATATAGTTTTACGTAATAAATAAGGAATTCTAATGAATAGATAAAACCACTTTATGGAATTTGTTAGTAAGTATTTCTGTGATAGCATGTATTTGCTACTGCATTAAGGTTTCTATGCTGTGAATAAATAAGAAAATCAGATGTTAGACACATTTATTGAATCTTTATTCTTTTCCTTGATATATTTTAAGTTGTTTCTGTAATTTTTTTCATTTTTTCAGCTACATGTTCTACAGGCGAAATCTGGTCACCAGAACTCCAGAAATGTGTAAAAAATTCCTGATAGACAGATTATAACTGTAGGACAATAACTGAAAATGGATCCGCTTGTATAAAATGTGTTTCGATCATGTTTTGTTTTTTAAAGAAAAAATGACATAAATGGACCTTTTATATATTTAGTAGTATTTTTCTGCTTCTTGAATATTTTTTTACTTAAATGAAGTAAAACTAACTGACGAAAACAGGGCCGACTATCTAGGAAGTGCGACGGATACTATGCAACGGAACCACGCGATTGAGGGGTCCCAACACGATCAAGAACTAAATTAATGTTCTGAACGGTAATTAAAGAGTGGAAAGAAAAGGTGAAGAAATTCAATTGGAACAATTGATATGTTTTGTAACATAAGTAGTTTACAAATATATTACACTTTAGAACAAGTGTACAGCATATATAAATCTTAAGTAGGGTACTCTACATCACCTACTAGGTTAAATTGCATATATTACTTTAATAATTCGTACTATAAAATGTTTAATATTGTTATATCTAATCATGTCCAACCAAGGAAGTATATCTCAAGGTGTTAAGACTTGGTTTCAAAAACGAAAATTATCAAAAAAGAAAAAAGCAGAACAACCAAATTCTAAAGTAAGTAAATATATTTATTTTCTTATTTGTGTAGTAATTCTATCAATGAAATTGCTTTGAATTCAAAAGTTACAATTCCAGCTTCAGCTAGCTAAAAAGGCTCCCCACAAACTATGCAATTTTGCTATGAAAGGGTAGAAAATGTGAAAATCTTTGAAGAACCATATGCTTACAAAGCTGATTAAAACTGAAAATAATGACGAAAATGACAGTAGCAAATAAGATCAACTGCATATAAGAGATTCAAGTTTATGACCAAGCATTATAACTAAGTTTAAAATGTTTTGCATTAAAAACAGACATGTACGACGCAAAGAAGCTAATTTATTTTTTTTAAATTTAATTTATTTTTGCTAAAAATGCTGAGATGGGTATATCATTTTCCACTACTTGCTACCATTTTTTCTAAACTGTCAAATGGTGAAATACAGCTTTATAGCTGGATGATTTATTAAAAAACTAAAGACTCCGTTTTTTGTTTTTGATGTACATTATTTACCAAAAGAAATGAAAATTTACTCGATTTATATTTGTCTACAATAACGGAGAAAGTTATCAAATGTAATTCAAGATCATGAACATTCTATTTGTCAATTCAATTATTGTTCGGAAGAAATACTGAAATGATTACACTTAAGTTCGACTATTGATAAAACAAATCAAGCTAATATAAATAAGGAGACGGAATAACTTACATTACTGTTTCAGTAAATCGCAGATGTGATTTTATTTTTAGCGTTTAATAATATTCCTCTTTTTAGAATCACGAACTAATCGGAACGTCTAATAATTAATATTTTTAAGTTTAACAAAATTATTAAGTAAATACGATTCTGCGCTTATGTATAATATAAACATAATAAAATATTTCAAAAGTGGAATCATGCATAATTTAGCATGTACATCACAAGAGCATTATAATTATATTTAATTACCAAACTTTGTAATCAATGTTTGCGTTTTAAAGAAGCAAAGAAACGGAAGAATCAAACTTTATCGTGGCGCCATCTATATGCAAAAGGCAAAGTGTTACTTATGTCTGTAAAGTGTTACTTAATGTGTCAATGTCTGTAATAATTGTTTTCTTTTCATAACGATTTGCGATCGATAGCTAATTGGTGACAATGATAATGGGTTATTTTACTTTTGACCAGCTATCTAATTAAAAGCCATATTCCACATACCACTTTAAAATGAGAAGAATATTGTCATGTTTCACAGAGGTTCAAGGTTAAAAAGTAGTGATAGAATTTCATCTAGGGAGATTAGGCAGTTGTCTAGAATTGGCAGGTTTGGAGAAAGAAAGAAGTAAGTCCATAAAAATTTTATCTTCCTATTTTCCAAATAAATAAATTCTTTAAAATCTCTTTTTCAAGCATAGCTGATCAAGTTCTTATACGTTTCACCACGTTCACTATTTGAAAATCCCGTTCACTATTAGAATATTTATTCAATAATATTATGTGTTTCATAATATTGTTACAAACATATATTTAAGACAGACTGGAAGGTAAGTAAGAAAAAATTCATATTTACAATTTTAATAAAATAAGAATAATATTAATCTCAAATAAATCATTAACACATTAAAAATGAATTCAAACATGAAATTAAATTGACAATCTTTTAAAAATAGTTCTTATAATGGAGAACGCTTAATCCACAGAATGCTTAATTAAGAGTGTTATTAAACGCTCTTAAAACTAATTAAGAGTGTATTACAATTAATATATAAAGAATCATTCGCAATGGTCCCTTGCATTATCCCTGTTCCATCCACCATTATCCATTCAACATTTTATTTCTGTCAATTCAAGTAGTGCTCTCACTATTTGAATGCCACTCCTGCTATTTCAAATGTTAATATTTTACCATCGTCATTTGAAATAATAAATATGATAGTCACAGTATGGATGTGTATTAAGATAAAAGCCAGAATACTAATAAAAATCTTCGAATCACTCTGATGATTACCATTATCACCATTTCAAATTATTAAATTCTTTAAAATAAATTCGTATGCAAACAACGGATCAGAAATTTCAATTGTAATTTTTATCTATAGATGGAGTTCTTCTAAATCTAATTGTTAAAATGATACAAGAAGCTCAACATGCAAAATTTTTAAAAATAAAAATATAGAAATTTTAAGAATTAAAATTAGAATTTCGGTACTTTCCTTTATGAACTTTTTAAAAATTCTTATGAAAGTGAACATGTTTGGAAAAGAAACACTTTCATGTGATTATTGTAATCTTTCATTCTTTGATTATCAAATTAATTACATAGGATTTGCCTGTTTTCTTCTTCGTTTGCCATTTAAAAAAATCCACCCTATTGTCAGCCATTAGCAAATATTAATATTTTTCTTTAAAGTTTCAATGAAATTATTTAATTAAAAAATTTAGAATCCAAGAATCAACTGCTTTTTTACTTTCTTTTTTTCTCGCATGGTGATTATCTTTACAAACCTTTAAAAAATCTAATAAGACTGTTTCATCGAATTCCTTTAATGCTACCATATATTCGTGGTTAATTTTGTTTGAACAATTTATAAATCTATCATTCAATGCGTTTAAATTTAATTTAAATGTTAAAAATAAAAAATAGTTATGTTCAAATTAGACAATCCAGTAAATCTTATCATCGTTTTATTTCTTTTAAAATTTGAGTAATGTCTAGTAATTTAAAAATTTAGTTATTTAAGTATTGATCAATGCCAAATCTTACAGAATTATCAGTTATGATTTGATTAGTAGTTCGCGTAACCAGTATCTAGAATATTTGTATGTGAGTGCATCTTTTCTTCATTTATTTTTTCTTTTCTGTACAGATTTTTTCTTCTGTACTATTTCTTTTCTATTAAATCTGAAGAAATTCTTTTAAAATCAAAGTTGCATTAGTAGTGCCATCTGTTGGACCTATTGAAAATGAAAAAAACTTTTTCTCCATGTTTAACGGGGAAAAAATCTTACGATATTCGTATTTTCAATTTAGAGAAAACAAATACAGTATGCACTGAAATATACAAGACGAAAGAAAGGTAAAAGACGAACAAAATTATATAGTACTGAAATGAAAAGACAAACAAAATTAAAAAGTATTGAAATGAAAGGCTGAACAGAATTGCATTATTATCATTTGTGAGTTTATTTTTCCTCAAAAGAAATTAACATACATACATACACTATTAGCGTGATGATTAACCGCAGTATGCTTAATGTTAAGTGCTTAAAGTGTGCACCTCCACACTTTAAGTGTGGAGTGTGGACAGTGTCCATATCGTTCGCGCCGATTCTGATACATACCCTGAATCAAATGTTGCTACAGATTCCTGCAAAAAGATATGGATTTCTCACTTAATGCAATCACAATTTTTGATGGATCTTCATAGTTGAACACCCTCTCCTTTTTCTCCACAAGCAGGCATCAGATGATGTAAAATTGGGAGAATGGGTCAGGTAAGTATCATGTGAAATTATTCGTCCTGAAAAGGTTTCTGTAGTATAGGGTAGAGATGCTCGGCCGATGTGTGGTGGGTCGCCCTGTCCTATTGATACCACTGTCCATACATATGAATGTTTCTTGTATGACAGAAGCTTCTCTAATCCTTAAGAAATAGCTCGATCACATATTAAACTTCTGCTGGAATTGTTCTGCTTCCTTTATCAAATTCATGACCGCTTCCGCATGAGTGGAAATAATGTTCAACTATAAATACTTTTTCTTCAGCCGAGAAACCCTTTTCCTAAAGCAACTGCTCACCATAACTTCCTTTTCACTACTGTGGACACGTGTAACTGAAGCTATCCAATGTCTTCAAATGAGACCACATGTTCGACATGTGAGAGTTTCAGTTCTGTATATTTTGT
>JAPMOQ010013356.1:0-48364 GCA_026543055.1 Argiope trifasciata
AATATTAAAATTGCTGCAAAAATAATTTTTCTTTCCCATTATTTTTGAAAAATCTCATGAAATTTTCTCATCTATCAGCAATTATTTTAATTAAATAACAAATTATAAAATAAAATTATCAGATTAATTAAATAAAGATTCAAGATAACAAATTGCACTAAATGGCAGAAAAACAAAGGTATAAAAATATAAAACTCAGTCATATCAAGAGCTGATTTTAAAACAGATAATTTCCATGTTTTACTATCAGGTAGAATGTACAGAAGACTAATTTATATAGGTATAATCTGAATGCATGCAAGTATCATTAAAACCTATATTATAAAGAGTGTCCACTAAATTAAAACAAAATTCATGAGCAGTAAAACAGTCAATAATGAAGGAATAACAGTAAAAAAAGATACTCACCAAACTTTGTTCAGTATTCTCTTTCTTCGTAGGCATGCCATTAGAAGATTCTGAAACTAAAAAATAAAGAGATATTTTCAAACTAATTTTTTGTCAAAGCATATGTTAGTTCTTATAAAATAGTTTTATACATTTTTACCAGAAAAATTTTTCCACATATGCAGAATACAAATTCAAATGCTGGTTGACTTGTTCTACTTTTTTTTCTATGTGTCTATCTATTGCTATGGAATGATGGCATGACTTAGAAAATGCTAGATAATAACTTTTTTTAGATTAAAGTGCAAGATGTAAAAAAATGCATAACAGTGATAAAATTAGCACAAATAAACTGACTTACCCAGAAAAAGAAAAATATTGAATTTTTTTTTAAAAAAAATAATAGCTTGTATACTAAACTTTTATTTTCCCTTTTACTGTTTATGTAATTTATAAGTAATTTCCGGAATCAATTTTTTTCTCTCTCTAATTCGCCATCAGATGCCATCAATAATATGAATTTTATTAAATCAATCAATAAACTGATATCTCCATCACTCCATCAATAAAAAATTTTATTAAATTGACAAACTAGCACCAAAAGTTCTGAAAATATTAAATTGAACACTTTTAGTCATCAAGAAAATAAAAGTGTATAAAATTTCAAAACTCTTATGTGTCAGGCTACAAGTGAAAAAATAACAGAATTTGGTAGCCATAATTATAACACAATTCAAATTAATGAAAAGTGAAATAAAAGCCTCTAAAAATGCAAAAAAATAAATAGCAAAGCATACATTCACTACAAAATGAAATAATCACGGAATAAATACCACAGAATATAATTAATTTAAATTGTAATTATAATGCAATAATATTTTTTTTAATAATGATAATTTGTGATCCTTCATATCGACTGTAAAAAATTCGGGGAGATTTTTATTCCAAATAAAATTTGGAAAATTGAGATAAGTGGAGCAGATGGCATTGGGATAGGTGGTGACGATTCCTAAGCTTTGAAATGATTACATCCAAATGAAAAAATAGACCTTAAAAAAATCAAAATTAACTGTTCTGTTAAAATTGGCAGGATCGAACTTGTGATCTTACGGATGGTAGCCAGCTAACATGACAAGACTAGAAGTGATCACTCCATCTTCAGGATGTTATCTGGCTTAGAGAGCTTCCACTACAGTTCCTAAAATGAATAATAGGTCCAAAATCTAACAAAGGATATTATTCTTTCTGCTTAATAGAATTTTAAAAAACTATGTTCTATATTTTATAAGCTAGATCAGAGGTTCCCAACCTTTTTTGAACTGGTGCCCCCTTTTCTAGTGAATATTTCAATATTGCCCTCCCACTCCAGATAAAAAATAGCATACATAATGAATGGTGGAAACAAGAATTTAAAAAAATTCTAATAGATAGAATATTATTGGAATCGAAATGCTACTAAATTTCTTCTTCATTTAAAAGAAAGTGGAATAAAAATTTTAGCTTACCTGTTATAAGGACAGGCAGGGATTTTGATGATACGAATTAATTCATAATAAACTATTACTTTCTAAATAAATAAATTGACAGTTTCAGAGACCCATCAAAATGCATACTTAATTATATTAAAAAGTATTTTTTTTAATTAAAAGGCATCCAATTCCTAACTTAACTAGTGAGAAGGCTGAATTTGATGCATTTTAAGGAGCTTATTAATATCAGGCTCTATTTCACTTAAAAACAATCGTAAGTCACCACGCTCAGTCATATGGAGCCGATTTCTCTTTTTCATTACCAATGTTGACTCAGCACTCAATCCATGTTCTGCTAAATATGAAGAGGGGAATACTATCAGAAGTCGTTGATCAGTCAACCGAAACCCTGAATGCAGTTGCAAAATAAACTCTAGCAGCCAAAATTCTTGGTAGCCATTCTTGAATTTAATTTTTAGATCCTCATTTATTGTCAGTTTTATTAGTTCTTCTTCTAACAGAGGTAATTCTGCTGTGTTGACATAGGAAAAAAGATCCAAAACCCAGTCTGGTATGTCCCTGTTTAAAATGTCCTGGAATCGCTCCTTGAAGTTATTGTACACTATATTTGGTTAATCTTCTAACGCCCCATCATGCCATATCAACAACTCCTCATTTTCTCCTGGGTCTTTTACCGCCCCCCTGAAAGCTTCAAACGCCCACGTTGGGGATCTATGAGCTAGATAGTTGAAAATTTATTAGCAATTTCATGTAAAGTGAAAGAAATATACCTTTACTTCCCGGTGTCGTCGGGTTTGCCACTTTTGGCGTATCCACTGGCATGAGTGCTTGCCTTATAGCTGTCTCCCATGACTTCAAAGTGTTGATATCATCCATTATGTAATAGTCTACATTAGCTGTACGGAGTTCTAAATAATTGCCTGGATTTTGTTCTGAACACAAGTTTTGTTTAGGAAGCTCAACCGACAAGATCTCCGACAAGGGAATTTCCTAGAAAGAAAATCATCCCTCATTAATAGGTGTATATGTAGCAGGGTATTTGCATTAATCCAAGGAAAAATTCTTCTTTACTTTTTCTTGTTTATTTTCACACACAAATATATAAATGGATGACAATCACAGATATACAAGGAAACACATCATATATGCATTGAAATACAGGAAGTGCCACTAACAATGAGCGCCTGCCTGTACCGATTTCGACACCGGATATGATTGTTTACAAAAAAATCTCAACAGTGCCCCCACACACATTCCAAACATACTTATGGGTTGGAGCATACTGCACCATCTATGTTCAGTATTCATTTATACAGATGATCAAGTATACCAAGAATAAACAAAATGAAAATAAAATAACTAAAAATAATTAAATCTCATAAACAATATGTTTCAATTTAAATGTGAATGTATGCAAAAAAGGAATAATTCACATTAGCATAGTATTACATAAAAAATAATAATACATATAAGCATTACTGATCATAATCCTTAAATTGAAATGGTAAAAATTGCATGTTAAACTATAAAAATAACTTTAAAAAATTTCCAGTTGTGATTCTATATCTTTTTCTTTAATTTCATACTAGGCTTACTTATTTCTTGAAACTATAATTTAGGAAATTCTTTTGATACCAAGTATTTTAATTACTTATAATTGAAATAATTAATGACAAATTTATGTGAGAATGAAATATCTCAAACTTTTACATTAATCAAAAATAATGTCCTAAAATTTGTCAAAATTTTTATTTTGATTAATTAAAAAATTAATTAATTACAGGTTGGGAGGGGGGAAGCTCTAAAATAGTCAAGTCTAAAGAAATTCCCAAATCCATTTCCATTAATTGTCTCATTGTACAAAAGCTTGGTAGCATTTGACAGACTCCTTCAAGGTAAGAAAATAATTTAAACAGGAAGCAAAGAAAAGAATATCTTATTAACTGGTACCATAGAAAAGTATATCTTATTAACTGGTATCATAGAAAAGTATATCTTATTAACTGGTACCATAGAAAAGTCTATCTTATTAACTGGTACCATAGAAAAGAATATCTTATTCAGACATATTACAAAAAACTTCATGTCTAATAAAAAATCATACATATGAAAAGAAAAAAAATGTCGAGGCACTTAGCCTTTGCAGAGAGTATTTAAGATTTTAGACATTTAAAATAATTTTTCAAGGTCAGATAAAAGTAAACTAAAGAGCTTTTATAGAAGGGCACACAAGTATGTGTTATGCAAGGCATTAAAATAAATGAATATCCAACAAACTGTTGGGAATAAGTCAAAATTCTCCTATTTCTATCGGCAGCCTCCGCCATCGGGTTGAAATTTTTTGAATCCAACATTCAAAGCAGTCACACAAGAGCAGAAATCTAAAACAATATGCTCATAAGATGACTCTTATTAGCTTATTGAAGAAGAATTTTTGTTTATCGCCCAAGAAGTCAAATGTTGGAGTATAGTAGATGGATTGTTTTGAATTTTGTGGTGTGGATTGTCATTGCGTGTATTTCAGGCAGATGCGTGTCCTTCAATAAGTATGTTTTTATTTTTCGTTCTGGTTATGAGATGCAACCATGTTTCAATAAATTTCAAGTTATTCTCAAATCGTCATTGCGTGGATCTCTTTCTTAATAGATAAATGCAATTTACTAATTAGGCCAAATTTATCTCGAGAATAATAAATAAAAATAGTTCAGAAAAGTAATTAACTGGGCCAAAACAGAGTATCATTAAATTTATATTTTGAACAACATTAAAATGCTGCATAGCTACTATAAATAGTTTTGTATGATGTTTACCTTATAATACTTAGAAGTCGTATCATTTTGGAATAAAGTGACACTTTTGGTATCCAACCTCCAGAAATGTCTTTTTCTCTAAAATAAAAATATAAAATGTTAGAAACTCACAACAGAAGGGTATTTTTTATATTTCTTTACTTAATTTAGTCAGAACATTTATTAACATAGTCTTTACCATTCCTTCTCTGTTGGTGTGGTGAACCAACCAGCCTTCCTTAAGAACTTTGTAATTCTTCCCCTTTGTATGTTTAATACTTTGAACAATTCTTTGCAAAGGAATGTTATTGCTTGAAGCTTCGCTGTAAAGAAGAAAACTCTGTTAGAAATATAAAAAAATTTCTACTCTTTTACTAAAATCAATGTAAAACTTTAAAGTTCAGAAAACAAAACAATTTTCACTCTACTTATTGAATTTCAGAAAATTTCTTCAATCATGTAAAATACTTTTTTAAGTATAAAAACCATCAACATAAGATATAAGCAACGTCTAGAGCAATTTTCAGTCGCATCTCAGAATTGCTTGCTAGATTCATCTATGAAAGATGCAGCACAAAAATACATGCAGTAAGAAAATCCTCTACATACTGACTGAATGTTTAACCTCTAGCATACATACAAAGAGTGGGAGTAAAAATAATTACTAATCATTTTTTTTGCTGGATGAAAAGAAAAATAAAGCATGAATTATTTTTTTAAAAATTCAAATAACATGAATGCATTTTGCAAGTTTTAGAGGCAATTGGTTTCATATACATCAAAACATACAAGAAAAAAGCTGCTGCTTCCCTTTCACTTCACAATTTCTGGAGAGAATTAAAAGAGAAATGCGGACTTGCACTCTAGAAAGCAAATCAATTTCTTTTATTTAATATTTTTTAATTACAGAACATTTTCTCAAATTTATTGAGAAATCATATAAGAATAGAAAACAAACTCTGTTTTAAGAAAATATATAAGGTTTATTTTAAGTTGTTCACTATGTCCTGTCAACGTAAAGAATTTACCAAAAAATAAGTATTCATCAATACTTATAATAAAGCTGTTTGTGTGTGTGTGTGTGCGTGTGTGTGTGTTGTTGTTGTTGTTGCTGTGAACGAGATTTGGTACACGTATGACTTGGAGGTCGGGAATATGCACCTCGGGGCCCTTCTTTCGAATTTTTAATTAGAATTCGAATTAATTAAAAATGAAGCGAAATTTCGACGTTTTTAGGCTATAACTTTTGAAAATATTACTGCTCAATTCCTTCTTACATCAAATTAAAGGTAAAAAAATTAACTTTCGAATGGTATCAGTATTTTAACATTTAACTTAAGCTTCTATTTATAATGTATTTTTAAAGAAGCATTTTAACTATATTTTTCAACAATATATTTTGGACAAAACAAAATTTAATCTGCATGAGCACGTTATGAGTGAGAGGGGAAAAATTATCTTTTACCAATATGTTGCCACCAGATTGATAAACACTCAAATTTTTAAAAAATAAATTATTATTGTAAATTAAACATATAAAAATGTAATTTTCAGAACGTACCTGCATGAAATGAATAAAATACGAGATGTTTTTTTCTAAAAAGAAAATGTAAAGAAAAATCGAGTGACTTGTAAAATATGAAAATAGCACAAGATATTTTAAAATTCATCCAAAAGGTAAAGAGTCAAAATTTTAAATGCTATTTATATTTTAAATGCTATTTATATTTTAAATGCTATATATTAGTTTTGATTATTAATACTCAAAATTCTTACTCTCATTTTCAAAACATGTGGTCTGATCAATTTGGCAATCAGGGGGGGGGGGAATGGGGGGTAAAACATGTGGTCTGATCAACTTGGCAATCAGGGGGAGTAACGAGAGGGGGCTAAACATGTTGTCTAATCAACTTGGCAATAATGAGGAGTAATGGAGGAGGGGTAAAACATGTAATAAAAATATTTTGTTCATTATGTTAATAACATGAAATCATGAAAGAAAAAGAAAAAGCTTTGGGGGTAAATACTGTGTGTGTGTGTGTGTGTGTGTGTGTGTGTGTGTGTGTGTGTGTGTGTGTGTGTGTGTGCGCGCGCGTGTGCGTGTGTGTGTGCAATAAATGACATATGGAGGTTGCTCTTTATTTCCCATTGTAGTAACAAATGTTAATTTAATCATTTGCCTAAACTGCCTTCATTATAAATCTAGCCTCCATTACAGGTTGATCTAACAAAAAATTAATGAATTATCATATCATCATAAATGATCCAAGAGAATGGTGAAACAGTGTTTTTAGACAAACATATAGTAAGGCAACCAATGAACTGGTTCATTTATGAAACAACCAGAACCATTACTTAAATGAGAATCCATTATAAACCTGACACACAGCAGTTGTTCCACAGAACTAAAGGATCCTCTTCAATGCAGAACTAGCATTACAAAATAGCTGATATTTTAGTCCCTCGTCATTTAAATGTAAATCTTCTGGCTGGTGCATGCACAGAAATAGGCGTGGCCTCTATTTTTGATTATTTGTAATCATTGGTTGCCAATCTTGCATTATATTTATGGGGGGGCAGTGAATTTTCAAGTAGAATAAGAATTACAGGCAAAAAAATCAAGTTTCAGAATCATTTCCCTGATGATTGCTGATTGGCTGGTCATCTTGATATTCCTTTCTTTTTTTTTTCACTTCATGCCAAGTTAAATAAAAAAATGTAAAAATTATCATTATGTAGTTAATATTTATCATTTAATTCATATATTATAATTGAGGGGCCCCGATCATTTGGTTAGTAGAGCATCCGTCTTGTGACCGAAAGGTAGCAAGCTATGCCCTCGTCTCGGCCAAAGACCGCCGTGTTGCTTAATAGCAGCAAGGGCAAGTCTGGGGGTACTGAATCAGGGATAAGTCAGTCTCCGATTTGGATCTCAATTCTGACTTGAGGATAGATGAATGAGTTCGACCGCCCCATAAAAAGGGTTGTGTTCGAGCAAAGTCGTCCTTTGACCTGAACAGTGCTCGTTCACAACGAAAGGCAAACACCTCTGCCTTCATTCAAAAGAGCTACTTCTCATTCGGCTTGGTATGACCAAGAGACTTTAGACCCACCACCACAATTGAAATAACACTTTAATATTTAATAATTAAAATGATCTTCAAAAAAAGAAAAAGATCTGCATACTTAATATTCGAAAGAAATACTTTCAAACTCTTAAAAAAGGAAAGAAGCGTATACGAATGCAACTTACTGAACAGGGATTTTAGATTCATCGTCTTGCAAATCCTGCACAAGAGGCTTCTCCAGGGACGTGTCACTTTCTTCGCCAGATTCTTCATCGATGGGGTCACCTTTTTCATTCTCACCAGATGAGTTCTTGGAATTTTCGCAATCTGTAAAATTTAGAAAAGCTTGTGGTGAAGCAAAACTAGCTCTATTAATAATAAATAAGAATTCAGAATTGAGTGTATACTAGTGTTTGGTACAATTAAGTAGAAAAAGAAAATATACACAATTAAAAAAATTAATCAATCTTTGTTCATTTTTATTATATTTTTTAGACATAATATGACATAATTATATATACCATCAGAAAACTCAAAATATTTTTTATGATGCTAAATATGGATGTTTCACTGATTTTTATATGGGTTTAAATATATTTTTGAATAAAATTTCCATCGCCAATGAGAAATAGCCATAATGCCTAGCCAATAAAAATAGAGAATTAATAAGAAGGATTAACAAATGAATAAAAATGCCTCTGAAGATTTTCAAATTAAAAAGGTAATATAAGCAAAGCCCACAAGCTACTTTAATGATTTTCTATAACTGTTTTATACAACTGGATACATGATAATGCATTTCATAAATCAGAATTACAGCATTCTTGCCCTTTTTCAGCAAAATTGTTACAAATGTTTGCAAGAAGGTGCTTAATTAACGAAAAAAAATTAAAAACATAAGTTAATAAATAAGAAAATTTATTAATAATTTTAAAAAATAAGAAATGAAAAGAAAAATAAAGATTTCAGTTTGCTTAAGTATTTAATTTTTTTTTCTATGGATCTCTTTGCACAAAGCATGCAACTAAATGTTTAATAATACTCCATAAAAAACAAGTGTTCCACAAATAAGAACAGAAAGAAAATTCTCTGCTAATGAAATTATACTATTAACAAATATTTGTAAGTATACAAATTCTGACAAAGTATCGTTTATACATTTTTAAAAAATCATTTTATTTCATAAGTAATTTCAAATTTTAATTCACATTTTTATCAGTGAGCTAAAAATTTAATATACTTTTTGTCAATTATTTTCAACAATTTATTTTTTGAAGTTATTATTTATTCTGCAATAATTCTTTTCGAAAATCACTACTAGGTATGCTATTTGTATAAAACTAAAATTTAATTAATTAATGAGTAATTGTTAATTAAGTTCGGAAAATGTTTAAATATTGTATAGCTATCGAAAATCCGGAAGTATAGAATAATTTACGATACACTAACTTAGATTAGAAATTAATAAGTCGTTTGTATTTGAAGACAAAAAAAAAAAAAAAAAAATTAACTATTACATATGTTATTTAAAGACAAGGAAAATATTTAATTATTATGTACTTTTTATTCTTAACTTAAAATTTATCACAGTAAATATTACAAAATCTTGTACTTAAATTCATTACAACATAGTGCAAATAGAATGGAATTAAGTTAAAGTAAACAGACTAATTCAACATTGAAAATTTAAAAATACTATGTTGTTATCCAAGATGCATCATTGCAAAAAAAAAAAAAAAAAATTATAGCCCATCAAGAATGTGGTATTCTAATATTATAAAGGTTAAAGTTTGGATGAATGGATGTTTGTTACACAATCATGCCAGAGCGGTTGAACAGAATTGAATGAAATTTGTCTCAGAGATAGATTGTAGTCAGGAATAGGCAACTTTTTATTCCAGTTAATGGAGTGGTTCATTTTTTATTCATTGAAAACTAACTTATGCACCAAAAAGCGGAGACCAAATTCCGCCAAAGATGAGTAAGGCTCCAGGGTTTGTTTTTTTTCCCCAACAGAGTTCAGGTTAGGCTTAGGAGAATTTCGACCGATAATCTGAAACGATTCCATTTATTTTTGATGCACTTAAAATCAAACATTGTTAATGAGTCAATCTTTCGAATTCATTTTGAAGTACTTTTAAATTAAAAGAAAACAGAATAAAGGAAATAAAAAATTTCTATCAGCATTTCATTACCCTAATCCATAAATAAAGTGGATTTTACCCAATTTGAAAGGAATACGAACTTGATTTGCTGTTTTGTTGTATTTTGGGTATACAATGTAAATTGTTTTCACATCAGTTGTGTGTTTTTGTTATTAAATTGTACTTACATTATATTTTTTTCGTATCTGCTTATACTTTTATATGTATCGTTTTTAGGTTCAGTTTAATGTTTTTTTTATTTGTCATTTGATAGTTTCTTGAATATATACATCAAAATTTCCATGCAAACAGAGTCGCGGGCAACAGCTAGTGGGTTATAAAACCCCATCTACACAAACTTAAAACAAGTCATGTTAAATAATAAGTGAGCAGCACTTACTTTCTTTAGGGGCTTCTCCAGTGCAGTCCGTAGGAATACATTCAAGACATTTGCGTTTGTGAACATTTAATTTGCAATCTGGGGGTGGAAAAATATTTTTAATATATTTAGCTAACAAAAAAAATATATTTAAAAGACAATTTCTAAGAATTTGATGATTGGAATTGCTTTGTTTCTAAATAAGCAGCCAGTTCAATCTTGAGAACGGGACCATAAACTATCTGTTTTGATTAAATTGAGGTAACCGACTACGTTCGTAGGAAATATTTTGATAAATTGCATTTTTTTTTTTAACTATTTATGATTTTCAGATGTATTGTCAATTATAATCACCATAAATACAAACTAAAGTATTTGAAAATATAATTTATCTTGAGAAACAGGAAAACTGGTAGCAAAGTTTAATGAAATTGAATCAAAACGGTTTACATTCTACCGAAAATGGTGATGCAGCACTCCTATTTTTCTTTGCACACGAGTTATAAAATATGAAAATGAATGAAATGAACCAACATCTAAGAAAGATTTTGAGGTGCAAAAAAGTTATGGGTGGAAATATATGTATACATGCTTCTTTACCACAATTTAACAACTTAATTTTTTTATTATCACCTATAAATGGAAAAGTTTTTAATCAACAAAAAAAATATTTGCTTCATTTCACAGCGCATACTATTTTAAACACACGCTGAAATTTTTTTGCAAATACCTCTATTACTGTTTGATTTTTCTATTACTGTTTTTACACCTCTATTACTGTTCTCCACATGAAAATATCATGTGGAGAATTTTTCTGAACATTAAGGTTTTGAGAAAATAGAAGTGAAAGACAAATTTTAGTTCAAAATATGTGACAATGGATGATAGGTCAGGCCATCCTTTTCCTAGAAAAAATCAACTGTTTTGGAAAGAGGAAGGCTTGAACAACAAGAAATAATAATTTTCAAAAAAATTATCCAATGTGGTTGAAGACCAGTGTTTTTAACGTAGCCAGATACCTTAAAACTTTTTCATGTCCGAGTGGTTGTTTGTACAGTGATTAGTAACAGAAGGTGCCGCAGAGTACGACTGAGTTAAAATTTTTTGTTGGAGATATCTCCAACGAAATTTATCATAAACTCCAATAAATATAAATAAAAAATTGTCTCAAGTGACCCAAAGAATTTGAGTGTTGCAAGCATAAAAGGCAGAGAGCAATTTAGACTAAGGAGACATGCAGTTTGTAGAAAGGTTTATTTGTTATTCAGGTTTTTAGTGAGAGAGTAGAGACTCCGGAAACTCAAAGGGGAAGAAGAGAAATAAGTGAAAGCATTCTTATTCAGGTTTTTTAGTGATAGAGTAGAGACTTATTGAAACTCAATGAAAGAGGCATCAAGATATTTCAAGAATGTGTCGAGTTCCAATTACATTTTATCTTGAAGAACCCGATACATGTATTTGACAGTAAGCACTGTTACAATGGAGAGTTAAAGAGACAGTCACCCCATTCAGCTTCTCATGATACTGTTATGGTCAAGTACAGATGTATCAGTTTGAGAACTGAATACATGCAAGTCCAATGAATTATAGGGAAATAATTTTTCCCAAAGAGGAAAAACTACTATTTATAGCAAAATTAATTTTTTCAAGATTTCCCTACATGTAACATATAACAAATATCTTTCCCAGATAGCAAACATAAAGGAATAAAAATATAGTAGTGAAAGTTTTCATACTTCTAAAAGTTTCATTGCAAAAAATAAGTATTCCAAGCTTATATGGCCAAATGAATCTAACATCCACGAGTTCCTTTGGGAAAAGCAGTTTCTGTTCCCATTAAGAGACATCTATGACAAGGATCATTTTTGAGATTTGGTTTTTCGGCACAAGGCATGCTGTGCCAGACTAGGTAGAGTTATTTTAAGTTAACAATTTGAAATTATTTGACACAGTTTGAAATAAAAATTAATAGTAGAATAATTTTTTTAAAGTGATAACAGACTAAATGTGTGGATAAAAGCCGATTTTAAAAAGGGTAAGAGGTTATCATGTGGCCTTTTTCCAATAAAATAGATAAATCAATATTATTAGATTTTAAAAAGTGTCAGCGATGGGTATCAAAATTGGGCCATTCAGAAAGCACATGTTGGACGGACACAGTGCAATCGCACCGAGATCACATCGGGGCTCGTTCTCCTAATAGCAGACGACGATGCGTGCATTGAGTACGACCCACTCTCAATCTGGTGAGAACTACATCCGTTTTTCTATGCATTTGGGAAGCCAAGGTTCGATGGTAGGCTTAACTCCATGAATCTTGTTTTTGCTTTCAATGTCCCATTCTCTTGAGATTATGTTTGACACAGAGCAGTTTAAATTGCACATTCATCCTATAATATCACTATCATTTCTTGGTCAGCCCTTCCACTCATCTTGGTTGTTTTTTATATCTAATTTTCAAAAGAAGAAGTGTCGCAGTGATATCAGCTGAAAAAATAAACCAGAACTGTCAGTGAATGCATTACAGTTCTGGATGTTTCTGTATACTCCAAAGAAAATATGTACAATTTTATCAAGCACGGAAGTTAAAATATAGTTTTATCAGAAGTTATAAAAGAAATCATTTGATTTAAAAAAATAATAAGAATAGTTCCCCACCCCCCTTTAGAATTGCCTGTGAATAAATCCAAACTATTTTGCAATAATCAAAGTGCTATATTTTAAACCATATTGATACTCAATATTATTAATAACATTTTTGATAAAGTAATTTTGATGTGAATCAGGCGAAAGATTAGGATATTTTGTCGTCCCATCCATTTATTGTATCACAAAGCTTCTGTTGAAGTTAAAAATGTGCAACAAAATTAAGTCACCACAGAAATGTTTTCTTTTTATTTTTGTTTAGGATATTTCATGTCAATAACTATAAATAAAATATTATAAGTAGAAAAAAATGCATTATAATAATTTTACAGAAGTATTCGTATATACTGCATTCAAAATGCTTCAGCTCTATTTTAATTCATGGTCTTTATAAAGTTGTTGCTTGTTATGAATAACTGTGCATAACCCAGAATTCTGGAAATTAAGCTATAAAAGTTCATTTTGCACACATTTTGTTATAACATTAAGAAAAATTGAACAAATATTCAATGTGAGCTTTGAGTTTAATACTCACACGATAAATTTTTTATTAAATGGTCTGAATTTATTTTTTATTAAATAAATTCAGGTTTTATTAGGTTAATGGAAATTCAAATACCAGACAAAACTTTATTTTATCCCTTTCATGTCTGTTGTAACAGGGTAGATATAGTGCATGAAAGACATCTGCAGCTAGAATGCACCTTACCACACGGCCCTTCTTCGTGCCCCTGCAGCTGCAACCCTCCGGTTTTCAAATAATGTCATGAGCACGAAGAGGGAAAGAAGATCCTGCTCTGTGCTCAACTTCTGACATTGATTGATTGAAACAGGGTGAGGGATTTTAATAAAGGATTAAACAAAGCCGAAGGAAACAAGCTGTCTGAAGTTCAGATTTGGAAATGGATTCAGCTTATTAAGCTGACTGTCATGCAGGAGCTGAAAACTTGTCTTCATTTATACAAACAGACTGATATTTTGTTCGTGATGGCAAGATTCTGAAAAGTACTCATAAAAAAACTAGAAGCAAGGACAGAAATAAATAGAGAGCAACACACACAAAAAAATACAAATACAAATAAATGCTGTGTACAAACACAAAAATAACAGAAAATAGATCTATGTAAGTAGAGTGCTACTCTTGGGAATAATGCTTATGGAAACAGCGAATTAGAGATAGAAGTCTCAAAAACTTGCCTTTACACTGCATCCCTTGTCTGATGAGTCCCTTCAGCAATTTCTTACAATAGCAACAGACTGTGGGCCGAGTGTAAGAATGGATTTCAAAGCGGTGAGGAACTTTCATCTTCCCAGTCGACAGTTTCTCGGTGCAGGGCATCTTTCCAGGGGGGAGGGAGGGAGACTTCCTGTTTCGATTTGGCGAAGGTGGCTGGAACTGAAGTGAAGAAAAAAGAAATATTGCCACGCAGATAGAACGCAAGGAGACAAAGGAATTAAGAGTTAAATCAATTTATTCCCTCAACTCTGGACTAAGAACCCTGTGACCAAGAGATCTTCAGCTTTTATACAAGTAGAGAAAGTTCCAGAATATCTTTCTGGAGGCAGCAAGAAAAGTTCAGAGCACTTATCTGGTAAACTAAAGAATCTTCTGGAACATGATATAAAGGAAAAACCAATTTTAAGTTTACTGGGATTCCAACACATGACATGAGTCCAGAGTCAGCTATGCAGACTCGGAAATGTTTAGTTTCAACGTGGCAAGATTTTGAAGCTAAAATTTAACAGCAATAAGTTAATCTATTTCTATGAGCAAATGATAATTCCCACAATTTAAGGACTGAACATTTAACACGGCAATATTTAATATGAATACTTGTTTTATTTTAAATGAGAACATAAAATTTTCAGCCAGTATATCTTATTGTGATCAAACACAGTTTTAGAGTATCAAAATGTCACAGTTCAAAAAGAAACACAAGGTAATAATTTAGAAGAATATATAAAAGTGAAGTGATTTATTAATTATTACTAAGAGACAAAAGCATATCTAATCTAATTAAACTTTAGTTAATATTAGAACCATTGGTTCTTTAACATTAAAGAAATTTTAATAGAAAAGATTCAAACTTGGAACCCTTTGGTCATCAAAAGGAGAGTTTTCTGAATAATTATAAACTAGCATAAATAATAACTTTCACAAAATAACCACATACCAAATATACATAGGTTTATCCAAGATGGAATGGTTACAATATACCTCACTCTCTTATTTTTTAAAAAAAAATGTTTTGAAATTAATTAATTTCAAATTTTCTCAAAGTGTTTGCAACTTCCTAAATGAAAAATATCAGAGACAATTAGCAAATAAATATGAAAGAAAGTAAGGATTTAAAAAAATCTCACCATTTCTTAAAAAAGTCTATCGTTTAATTCTAAGCAAACATTTAAAACAGCAAAAGTATTTCCTTGTGTTTGTCCTATCAATAAATACAAACAAACAAAAGAAAAAAGCTGCCAATGTGTACTTACATGAACAAGCTTATAAAATAGCCAAGTAACTTAATTTTGAAAATATGACTTTTTTATTTTGACAAGATTTTCCAAATAATTTCTATGAAAATACTAAAATTATTTCTTAATATTAACCTATGTTAACTGAATTATTGTTCATATCATTCTTCCTAAAGATTAGGAGAAAAAAATGACGTGATATTTGGAAAAAGCTACTTAACGTTCTGTTCCATAAAAATAAATAATGTAATGGTCTAGTTAATATTTAGTCCCAATTATTTCACATCTCTTGTCCTTTTCAAGAATATCTCGGAGAGATTAAAAGGTGAATATCAACAACTCTCACCTTTCCTTTCATGTGTGAAAATATCTAATCATACTAATAAGAACTTCCAAAAATGGAAGAAAATGAAGATCCTGCTTACAGATATTTATAAAATTCAAGACTCTCAACTTTATTGAATTTAAATAACACTGGATTTCAATTACTTGCCTTTGCATAAGGTTAGGTATTGTCTATCCATGGATGAAAGGGAAGGAGGAATATTTTCTAAAGATTTATTATTTCTTGATTCTTCCCATTCTGCAATCCTAATTAAGTAGTTAAATACGTCACGCAATCCATCAGGTCAAAGTGCAAAAAGGAACTGAGCACAGAATGACAGAGTTTGTTTTCAGCGATGATTTAGAAATAGTTGCGAAGGTCACAGTGATGTGCCGCCTTTTACGTCTGTGTCCAATAAAGGAAATAGTTTGACGGATTCAAAGTGCTAGAGAAGCTGGTAGCTGCTAAGAATCTTTACATGACAAAATAATTGTTTCATCCAAAAGAACTGCAAATTTAAATATTATGCTTAAATAGTATTATTAAAAATAAGGTAATACATTTTTGTTACATATTGCTGGGTCATAGCGGAGTTTCACAACCCTGGTTCAATTCAATGAAAGTTTATCTTCTTGATCTATTTTGCCAGCATAAACAGGCGGCCTTCCTCTCAGTTTTGGTTCTCTCAAAATTTGCAGCTCTTATATGTTACATTTTCATTAATGATTTAGTAAGAGATAAGAGTAGCAAATAATTCGTAGCTTAATTTTTCTTGAGTGATTGGGTGTTATCACTATGGCAGAACATTTAAAGTACTATAGAAGTATACACTAAATAATTATTTGAGTTTAATTTACTTTTCATGAAAAATGTACAGAAAAACAAGATAAATTCCTTTATTTTACTCTTAATTAGCTTATATATCAGAGATATATCAGATTCAAAGAGCAGTTTCAAAAAATAGGAGTAATTGAATAACAATTTTGGGTCATGTAACCTTAAACACATTTAATGTTCTTGCATGTATGCTGTAAAATTAAGTGAACAGTAATTAAATCCAGGCAAGTAAGTTGTATAGATTATGGGATTATTGTGCAGTTTTCACCATTTTTTTAAAATCAAGTTACTAATTTCTCATAGTAGACTTTATAAAAAAAGAGGTAACTCTTTCATTATAAATCTATAGGTAAATATAAATGAATAACCATCAGATAGGTCTTGTTTATCAACCAGGATCATATTCACTTTTTCTTTGATTTTGCTGTTTTGTACAAAAAAAAAAATCCAGTCAAAAATCAGTTTATTTAAAAACATTCAGAAGCAATTCAACAGTAGTGAAATTTATAACATATGCATGCATTTTTAACCCAGAAAAATTAGTTAAGCTAAATTTTTTGATTAGTTTATAAATAATTCATTTAATGTCTAGTTATTAGATAGCAGCTCTACACCTATATTTGTAAGCCTACTTTAATACCTATATTTAAAATGTCCATTTTTATTTAGCCATTTTATGATAAGCTGACCTATATAAAGAAGTTTATTTTTGGTTTCAGTTGTTAGTTGGCCTTTCAATTCTTTATTCCTACTCAAATGTTCACAAAACTAACAAGATCCTAAACTGAAGATGGAAACTTACCAACATTGTGAATGGTTCTGGGATTCATCTAGAATTGAAGGAAACTATACAAGAGGAATTAACAGTACAAAGAAAGAGCAAGAATACAAATGAGAAACTAGCAATGTTTACAAATAAAAAAGGATTCAAAGCTTTTAATGGGAAAACAAAGCTTGAAATTCGTCAAAGCAACTGAAGGAGCCAGCTTTTGTTTCTAAACAAGAGACATTTTTAATGTTGCTGATGCTGATATTTTCTATACTTATAATAAAGCTCAGAATGTGTATGTGTGTTGGTACTCTAGAGGTCAGACCGTTGGACCTACAGAAACTAAAGTTAGTAAATGTATACCTTGGAGGTTGGAAATGTGCACCTTGATGCCCTTTTTCGGATTTTTAATTAGAATTTGAATCAATTAAAAATGGAGCGGAATTTCAACGTTTTTCCGATAAAAATTCCGAAAAAATTATAGCACAAAGATGTTTTTTTGCATCAAATTAAAAATTTAAAAAAAATTGCTTTCTAATGATGTCAGAGTTTAAATATATAACTTAAGCTTCTATTTTTAACGAATTTTCAAAGAAATATTTTAAGCTTCAATAATTTTTCAACAATATATTTCGGACAAAACAATAAAATTTAATCTGCACAAGCACATTACGAGTGAAAGGGGAAATTTTATCTTTTACCAATATGTTGCCATCAGATAGACAAAAACTCCAATTAAAAAATAAATTATTGCAAATTAAACATATAAAAATGTAATTTTCAGAACGTGTCTGCATGAAATGAAATAAATATCAAATGTGTTTTTTTCTTTAAAAAAATTGTAAAATGCTTGGTTTTGGAAGAAAAGTGATTTTATTATCAATTGCAGTTATCAATTTGCAAATCATTTCCACTTTAAATTAAAGTTGAAATTTTGCAAAAGCTGCTGACAGATAATTAGAGACATTACAGACTTAAGACTTTTATAACTGCATGCATTAGTGAATTATATGACAATCAAAATTTGAACCTTAAAAATATTTTGATGATGTACCTAGTAAAGACATGTTACATAAAGTATTTAATTAACAATGACAAGTCACATAAAATATTTAATTGACAATGACGTTACATAAAGTATTTAGCTGATCATTTTTAAGAATATCAAGAATGGCGAACCAGCTGGTCGCCAAAGGCGGCTAGTAATCAATAAATCAATACTGAAAGTTTTTTAATAGCACAAAAAAAGATAAGTATAAATCAATGATAAGAATTGATAAAATATTGAAGAAAGGAAGTCAAAAGCAGCAAAAGAAAATCGGAGTTCAAGGGTTCTATAGTTAAGACCTGAATCCTATGCCAATAAACCTAAAAAAAACTTAAGTTCAGCAAAGGAGAAAAGAAAAATGACCACTCAGAAAAAGCACTTCAGTACAGAAAAGTAAATGGGGATTAAAAAATCCTAGTTGCATCGCAACTTGAAGAATAAAAGCTGCCCATGTTCAGCAAGAATCAGCAAACCTAAAGATATAATATTGATGAATTTGCTATGATAGAATATCCATAATCAGAGAATAGAACAAAGTATCAACCTAATATGCTTCTTGATATGTACAAGAGACAATTTCTTATCTTATTGCAAAAAATAAAAATGGTCTGCCAGCCACAGCATGTTCCTGGAAAAGAAATTTCTCCGATACTCCTATTTGTCAAGCACTCCACAGCAGCCACTGAATGCTGAATAATACCAATGATGCAACTAATTAAATCATTAACTGGCCATAATGCATGTGTTCTTCTACAGCAAAAGCCGGAAAAAGAGCTCTCGTGGTGGTGGCTCTAATGACACTTGATCATTCCAAGCCGAATGAGAAGTAGCTCTTTCGAATGAAGGTAGAAGTGGGTGCCTTTCGTAGTGAACGAGCACCGTTCAGGTGAAAGGACGACTTTGCTCGGATAAACCCTTTAGAGAAGGCACTCAAACTCCTTCATCTCAATTCGAGAGTCAGAATTGAGATGCAAATCAGAGACTGACTCAGTACACCCAAAGGTACCATTCGTTATGGGAACTTGGAGGACCTATTGAACGTGCCTCCACTGCCATGAGCCAACATGGCGGGATGAGGACTTCCTTTTGGTTGTGAGATGGACGCTCCACCAATCAGGAGACCACGGCCCCTTAAATACTTATTGACTAATTTTTAAAAAATTCAGTCAGTTTATAAAAAATGAAAATGTCCCCTGCTTTCAAATAATGGAATAATCAAAATAATTAAAAAAATCAATTATTCAATAATTAAACAATAATGGAATTAGTACTGGATAATGGATTGATTAAAACAATTATTCAATAATTAAACAACAGAGTTAGTGCTGGATAATGTTATAATTAAAACAATCAATTATTCAATAATTAAACAGTAACGGAATTAGTGCTGGATAAAGGAATAATTAAAACAATGGAATTAGTGCCGGATAATGGAATAATTAAGACAATCATTCAATAATTAAACAATAATGGAGTGAGTGCTGGATAGTGGAATAATAAAAACAATCAGATGATGAATCATGTATGAGTAAACTATAAATACCATCGTCATATTTGGAATGCTCAAAGAAACTCCCACTTGATCCGTCTGGTTTGGGGCGGGCATGTAAGTAGAAGATCTTCTTCGTCTAGCGTGAGTGCAATTGTTTGGAATTTTATACACACATCGTTTGTGAAAACTCAGACCACATCCTGAAATAAAATCATGCAAAAGAGAAATTCGATTTTTCATTAACAATGCAACTTTTGGAATTCAAGCATTTAAACTGATATTTAGAGTTCATTAGTAAAATTACTGTGTAAACAAAAAATATATAACATTTATTGAACTATAAATATTACATTTTTTCATTGAACAATAACATATTTATTATTAAATAGAAAATATCACTAATTTATTTTATTCCATATGCATATATGGTAACTTTCATTTTTTCTATTAAATCGTTAAATTTTAATACTACTTAATTATTTTTAATGTTTCAGATAATTTACAAAACCGTCTGATAAATATCTTGTTTACTCATTGTTGATATCAATCAACGTATTACCAACTAGGTTGTAACAAAACCAGAAAAACATTATTAAGATATGGAAATTTGAATGACTTATAGTGTTAAATTTGTCATTTAATGAATAAATTTTATTTGCAATCAAACTTTCAATACAAATAAAAATTTCATCTTCCAAGATTTTGAATTCAGACCTGAATTATACACTTTCTATATTTCTTTTTCACTCATTTCCTTTCTTACAATGTATAATTTTAAATTTTCAAAAATACAAACTTCTGGCCTTTAAAAATATTGCTTCATTTGTATTTTACAATGTATTTAGTTCATTATTTTTTTAATTATGATAACATTCGATTGTAGCGATGGATCAGTTCACCCATCACTACCTAAATTTTGAAGCTCATCCATTTTGATGGAGTATTCAATGCCAGCAAGCTTAATCAAATATGACTGATAAGCAGAGAAAATTGAATCTTTGGTTCTGATCATCGAAAATATTTACCAACTGGATTTGGCAACATTATTAATTGTATTTATTTTAAATTGTGATTTTTTTATAATGGATGATAACAAGGAAAAACTTTGTTTCCTTTATATGACCTGAAAATTTAATTTCAAAACTAAATTTACTATTTTTCTATTTTTAATTAACATAAAAACGACATTTCCTTTTTTTAAATTATACTTTTCTACTTATTATATACTCATAAAATTCAATGTCATAGGGAGAAAAGGCACTTTCTCCTGAATATACGCAAAACAAATTTTAAAATTTTACTTTACAAACAATCCAAATATGTTAAACGTGCACAATGTTGATTGATATAAATAAAGCATAACAATCATTAATATTATAGAATTAAAAGGGAGGATCTTTTTGAGCATTTTAATTTTGATAATCAATTATTAGAAAACTTTTAGTACCAATTCTAAAAATTAAATCTGCTTCTCATTTCTGGAGAAAGAAAGAAAGAAAGAAAAACATTTTCACATTTTAATTTTTTGATCTTATAAATGCATACTCTACATTTATTATTACAATTCTACCATAATTTAAAGATTACATATGCTCATAAATGAAGATACAACACACCTTATAATAACATTTCTTTCTTCCTTTAAAAAAAAATTTTTTTTAGTGCTTTTCTTCTTCCTCTTTTGACTTACGGTAAACTGTCTTTTTTCAGTATCCAGCAGAAGTCAAATCAAATTAACATTCCAATTTTTCTAATATCTATTTCTATTCCCCCCATAGCTTGGTAAAATTTACATGTTGCCGAGGGTACCTAAATTTTCGAAATGTAAATGAGAAAAATCTACTTTAACACTCGTATTATAACTGAGCTATTATGAAATGTGCTTTCATAATTTCTGCAACAGATTTGTAGTATGGGGTCTCACTGGATTCAGAAAACTAATTACAACTAGATTAAAAGATTTCATGGCTTCTCTTGTTTTTCATTTGCACACTTTTTATAAAACATTGTCCCTGTTATCACATTGATTACAAATAACCATCTGGGAACTGTTCACAATGTTATCTGGAATCTTTTTTGGATTAATCAAATTTCTTAGCACAGAAAAAAAACTGTTAGTAAAGGTGCTTTCAGGATCTTCCTTTTCCTATTAAAATCAGCAGAATACATTTTCACTTGCTGAATTAGAAATGTTTACAGTTACTAAAAACATGGTAAAGAGAATAAGGTGAATTAGCCCATCCTTAGATATTATTTTAACACATTGAGTGCAGGCACATTTCGCAGCAGAATTGTACCGGGAGCAGCCATTTTGCATGTAAATTTAGTTATTCAGTAACATCTCAATGGATCGAAAATTATTTCATTTTTTAACCAACTTTTCATATTTTATACTGTGATATATAAACAAATATATAAATAACCATAAATTATTGTAAACAAAAAATATATTTTTTTAGTGGATAAATTTATAATAGTGTCGTAAATATGAAGAATCAAATAGAAATAGTAGTATATAGTTTTAATTTTTTCAAATTATGTTATATATAAACATTTTTACATTATAAAAAAAAATGAAAATAACAATCGTGAAACTAATCATGTTTTACAGTTCAAAGCATTTTCCTAACAAAGACGTAAACGGCAAAATTCACTTCTTTTTGCAAGGATCAATAAAAAGTTAATTTTAAATCTCAATTGATTTTTTTAATCCACCTTCCCGTTCTGCATCAACTGATGTCAAAACTAGTTTTTGTTTCCAAATTTATGTAGTAGACACGAGCATTCGGCTTCCTGTGTATACTGTTATTTTTGTACCCACCAACAAACCGTGTTGTTACCCTAACCTGTACTAGTGCGTGACCCGCACTAAGCATCAATCGTCAGAAAACGTACTAGAATGTGTCCTACATACAAATTGCTAATAAACAAGAATCATCCTCGGATATCAGATCGTTTTATCCTCAGAAATCTTCAAGACAGCGCAAAAGCAAAAACCACTGCATGTCTGATGCTCACAATTAAACAAACAACACAGAAATATGTTAGTGAGGAAGAAGAAAAATGCAGAAAGTGGATGGGAGGGGTAAGCTTGCACAAACACACGAATAAATCAACTATTTCTCTGGCTTTATTGTCGACTTTAACAAATGGTTTATTAGTCTAAAGTAAAATCCTAAATATCTATCTTTTTCTTCTTTCTCAGATAAATTTTATATAAAGGAAATTATTATTAAAACCCGATAATCATTCACAAAAATTTCATATAAATTTTTATAATAATAAATTCACATTGTTCTTAAGTATACAAAATTTGTACACATTAGATCTACGATTTATGATAAAATGCATGTGGAATTTGGTTACCAGTTTTAATGACTTTAAATAAATAAATAAATAATAAACTATTTTAAAGACAATTTATTTTTTACTGCAGGCCAATATAATTTGCGTTAATGAGTTTTTTATCTGTAAAATTTGATACAATTAAACTGACAGATTTATAGAAATCTATCATAGTACCGATATTTCTTTTCACTTTTCTGTACTATTAAATAAAACTAAATTTAATTTATGTTTTTATAGTATAATTCATTTCCCTATGGTTTTTATAACAGCTTTCAATTATATACATTAATTAACATGGAATAACATATTTGAGTTGGTTGTTTGGTTAATTTTAATGGTGCAAGAGCCAAAAGTAGGCTATACTGCACCAATTGAAATGGAACTAATAAAGGAGTTAAAACATTTAAGGTACATTAAAAAATCGTCGGTAAAACAGCAGCAATCAAAACGAGAGATCAGTCAGGCAAAACAAGTCCATTGTTGAAGAACAACTGTATAAAATGATAACATCCAATAGCCTTTAAAAAGTTTTAAATACACTGTTGGGAAGGTTCTCCTACTAATTCTTGCAAGTTAAGTGAAGTTGAGTTAAAACATCTCATGCGATGAGAAATAAAGTTTGGCCAATTTGACCAACATAATCACTTTTTATACCTGAAATGAAAAACAGAATAATTTGTGGAGAAGCAAAATAATGAATATTAAAGTAATGTAACGTGTATTTAATTATCTTTCAAATTATAAACTAATTTTTTTGGAGGAATAATTCTTTTGTAAGTAAAGAAGGTGCGATGGAGAAAAAGGAGAAACGCAGTAAGAGCCCTGCACATTTCTTTTTTCTTTAAACAGAATAAAATTAAAGTACATTAAATTCAGAAAGCGAGGGAAAATAGTTTAAGATCTAAGAAATTAGATGAAAAAAACAGATGTATAAAATCAGTACATATATAAATATGCTCTTAAGAAAATTGAATATATATATATAAAATTTAAGGACATAGTATAACAAAAACAAACAGGGAAAAAAGTAGATTAAAAATAAACAAGAGAAAAAGCAGCAAAATAAAAAAAAGTAAATTGTAAACACAAACTTCAAAGAAACAGTAGAATAAAAATAAACTAGAATAAGAAATAAACAGAAAAAAATAATAAATAACAGAAGTAAAATTAATGATAAAATAAAAATTCTTATTAGAATAAAAAATAAACTTTAGGGAAATTATTAATTAAAAGAAAGGTAATGTAAATCCTACAGCATTCACAGAAAGATTACAATGCGAGCAGCAGAGTAAAACAAAAAAGCGTACTTTAAGAAATTGAAATACTTCACCTTACTTACCCAAAAATTATTTATTCCTTGAAGAGAAAGAGATTCCCTTATAATAAGCAGCCATTCCAAAAAAAAATTCAGATAAAATGTTAAAAAAAAGTTATAGCTCAGCAGTTGAACACATGTTGTTAGTAGATAGAAATTTATTAACAAAAAGACTTAGATTAAAACAGGTGAAATAACTATAAATACCCCCTCTGCAAATACAAAATATATACATTTTTTTCTCCACGGTTAAGAGACATGTAAAAGGAAATCAAAATATGAAAACATACAAATTAAACATTTTTATTTAAAATCCGTGCCGATGCATTTTATTTTATTTCTTTCTCCTCTATCAGAATTCCTTAGGAACAACAAGCATATTAAAAAAAGTTGCCCTTCATTTCTTATTTTCTTTCTTGTCTTGCTTACCTTAGGCTACCACACGAATGATTTCAATGACAATTTTTTACTTTTTTCAATTGCTCATGAGAAGTGGTTTTTAAAAGTGCCAGATTTTGCCTTCAGTTTATCTTTACAGCACCTTGCCCCACCTTTATCAATATGTGACTGAAATAAACTGTAAACAGCATTTCATTGAACTCATTTTTAAATGTAATATTTAATTATGGGTTTTCCCAATTTTTTCATAGTTAATTTTTAAAAATCTTATATTTGAAACAGTAAAAACTTTAATAATAAAAAGCTACAAAATTAGAAATAATTAAGCAAATATGCAGATGAACACTTTAAACTATTACCAAAAAAATTACTTTAAACAAGGCATGAAGTTGTCAAAATCTAATCTAAAAAATGTTTACCTTCACACTTCAATCCCTGCCTAACAAGCCCAAACAACATTTCTCCACAAAAATCGCAGAAAGTTGGAGACTTGTAAGAATGCAGCATAAGGGAATGGGCCCGCATCTGTGCATCGTAAGAAGCACTGTTGCCTGAAATTGGAGCAAAATCCAGTTTTCAAATGTTAAATTAATAATGTAAATACAATGTTTATTTCAACAATTTTATTTGAAACACTACACATGTCATAAAATCAAGTACATATGTAAAAAAATTATATTATATTATATATATATATATATATAAACATTTTTAAGGACATAACAAAAATAAATAGGGAAAAAAGTAGATTGAAAATAAACAAGAGAAAAAGCACCAACTTTAAAATTTTTTATTTCATTAAGAAATTTGGCAATCACATGGTTTAGGGGGATTGCTGGTTGTGTTTAAATTCAATCAAAATTAGTATGCATAACTTAGTTCCCTCAGCAAACTAATTTTAAACATCCAATAGAGATAAATGTTAAAGGCATATTATTTTGACATCCTTAAATCTGCTTTATTTATATACCAATATATATGAACCTTTCTAAGAAAACCAAGTATTTTTCAAAGAAACCATGTAATAATACCATTGAAAATGTAACTGCTGGGCTTTCTACTTTCCAATTAATTGCTATCTTTTGCAGTATTATGACACTGTAAAGTTTGTTTTGTTATTTAAATTTAACAGATATTAAATAAAGTATTTCTTCCTTAATTTATATAAGGAACGAGAATCACAAAATTTGGTAAAGCAATAAAAACAATTTGAATTTTGAGGCAAAAGTCGGGCAAAAATGGTTTAAATTTAAAAAATTGTACAAAGTTCAGAAAAACATTATTAAAGCAACAATTTTGAGTTTAAAACAATGTAAAATTAATTCTTGAACTTTAATTTATTTGAAAGGCACTGTTTAATTAATTAAAATTTCAAAATAAAGAAATAAAAACTCTTGCAGATACACATTTCAACCATTCAAAATATATTTGTAACGAATTTCACAACATCCAGCCATCTGCCTTTCAGAGTGCCAACACGTATAAATTTGCCATCATTTTTAGTAAAGAAAATGTAGAAAGAAAGTTTAAAGCATAATGTTATTAAAGTAAGAACCTCCAGAAGAGATAATACCAGTAATCTAATTTAAAATTTGCTAGATAATAATTTTTTTTCCCAACCTTTTTATGGTCGAGAATGACTACACAGTACTTTTGAAGAAATATGGTCTTTCAAACTTCAATCTTTAGAAGTTTATTCTGTTTTAAATATCAAAATCAAGAAATATAAAAAGAAGCACCAACTTGAAGGATTCTAGGATATCCAAATGCAAAATTTTACATATATAAAAGGATAATGTTCTTTTGTATCAATATGATGTATTTGTAAGCATAAAAAATGAGATTATAGAAAAAATTCAATACTTTTATTAGAGGGTAGGTAACATTTAATACAGGCAATTACCTTTAATATAAATGAATAACAAATTTCTTCAAAACAAAACTGTCAATTTTTTTTTTTTTTTTTTTTTAATCCATTGGAGTAGTTTATAGGTTAACAGATCATCGCATGAATGAAAAGCAACTCAATGATTAGTTCAATTATTTATTTCCGTCATACCACAGGTCACTATTTTTAGAAATCAAGCTTTTCATGTAAATTGGTTTTAAGTAGATGCTCAGAATGTAAAATATATTAAATTTATGAATATTATGTAAATAATTGTCAATGATTTCATTGTCGATTTATCAGTGAAACTCCAAATCAATAGAAAGTCCCAAGAATTTTAGGCAATAAACAAAAACAATGCACTTCATATATGTACATTATATGATATGCCCAAACTGGACGGCTACAATGTAGACTCATTTAAAGTTATTTAACTCTTCTTCAAACAATGTTAGGAAGTGCCTGGCTAGAAATCCAGAGAGCAAAAACCATCATTAAAATAAAATTAATTTACCTTAATTATTGATAGAAATTATTCAATTTGCTCTTAATTTTTAAAGGCTTTTTTAGGGTAAATAATAATAGGTATAAATAAGTAAAAAAAAAAAACATAATGTGTATTTAATTACAGTGATCAATGTGTTACAAATTCAAAATATTTTAAATATTATAAAATATGGCAATCAAAGATTTAAATATATATATATATATACAGTTTTAGAAAACTTGTATATTAAGTCCTTATCATACCAGATAGAACAACTTCTATGATTCCATTTTCCAAGATATCTGATACAGTTAAAACTGGTAGCAATATGGTATCAAAATTATAATCATGACGAAAGAAAAGCAATCGTTGATCCAGCTTACTGATGCCATGATCTGGAAACTAAAAAGATATTAAAAAATTTTATTCACAAACTAATAATATTCAAGCCAATTCATAATCAAATCATCATTAATAGTACCAGTAAAAAAAAGTACGAAGTAGGGACGTGAACTATGAATGAAACATCAGTTATGAAAAAGATTAATCTTTTTTAAGTTTCTCTTGAATTTATAACATACATTTAGATATTACATTCTTCTGCAAGTCTATACTCCTTTTTATATCAAAGTTCAACATTTACTTGTACACTCACAACATATTAAAATAGAAGAAATAGTGGATTTTTGCTAAGAATCCAACACAAACACTTTTATCTTGTCATTTTTAGTATTCTATAAAAAAAAACATTTTATCAGCTGGCAAATATGAAATACATATTATAACAAATTAAAAATAATAAAGTTCACTTTCCCTGGAGTTCTCTTATGCAGGCATTGCATTAAATAATTTAACTTTAAAAATGCACAAGTCTTTCTAAGTAGTAATTTTGTATTTATTAAAAGGGTAATAAAAAACTATTTAAATATATTATTCAAAATAATATCAGTAATAATTGAGATAAATAAACTTAATAAATTAGTTTTTGAAAAGACTTCTTATAAATGGCTTAAAAATCGAATTTTTATTTTGCTAAATTATTTCATTTCTATAATTTATTTAGAATAGAAGTTCTATCATTATTCATTAATTTCTTGATACTGATATATAATGTTGTTTCCAAATTTTAGTAATGATCTTGTCTTTGATGGACAGTCAAATTTTAGTCATGCAAGAACCCTTTTAATATGTTAATTTTTTTAATTACCATCGTGTAGTCAATACATAGGCACTTTTTTTTATGGATGCCCAAGAAAATTAGATAGGAAATTTTGCAGTATTGGCATGGTTCAAATGTGACTTTTTGATATGTGCATTTACTTCCTTGAAGCATGCATCCCTAGATTGCATGTTTTATCCATTATATCTAGTTGCATAGTTAATCATTAAATCTCATTTAGTCCAAGTAGTGGAGCAATTGGGGTATAATACACCATTTACTTCTATCTCAAAATGACATTTATTACATACAAGTACAAAATATTATTTCCCATTTTTTTTTTTTTTAGTTGCGACCATCCTTCAAATGAAATTCCACTTAAATCTATAGTTAAATTTAGAAATTAACAAAAAAGAAAAAGAAATATTAAAACAGCGTACTTTCGCCAAAAATGTGCAAGTATACAAAATTTTAAAATTCTAGCTTGTCAGAAAGTGAATGATAATCCAATTACAGAATCAGTTTTTACAGGCATGAAATAAGTTCCTCACACTGATAAAAAAAAAATACAATAAAAAATTAATAAATGTTGAATTCTAGGCACACAGGAAAAAATACAAATTGCCCCTCCCCTCAAAAAAATAAAGGCAAAAACAAATAAATGGCGATTTGATAATCATGCCAGGTATTGTCAAGGATAATATTTATACTTTGACACAAGTTTTGCAACACAATACAAAAATGTCATCAACATAGGCAATTATTTAACTTGGAATATGAAACAACCTGCCAAATATTGTAAAATTTAAAAAAAAGAACAATTACATTTATATATTATTATAAGTATAGATTAAAGATAAAAAATTGAGATGATATAAGAAAAAAAAGATACAATTCATTCAAATTATTATATAAAATTAGAAATTTAAATCTCTAAGAAAGAAATATATATATCTATCTAATGCAATATTTTGTCCCTTAAAAACCAGTTGTAAAAGAAAAATGTTGAACAGAGACTTTTACTCAGATGTAAAACACTCACTTTTTGATCCAAGAAATTACGAGCCAATTCCTTCAATTTCTCAATAGAAAACTCAACAGTATTTACAATAACTGTCTCTCTTGCAAGACCAGCTTGCAAAACAAAAGTCAAATCACTTGGGATATTCAGAACAGGAAGCTCCATCCTGTTCATGATACCTGAAACATATACAAGAATAAATACCATCGAATCCTTCTTACATTAATTTATATATCTTAGCCATATATTTCAGAATATGAAGTCCCATCTTATTCAGAATATCTATAACACATAGAAGAATAAATACCATTGAATTCTTCTTATATTAATTTATATATCTTACCCATATATTTCAGAATATGAAGTCCCATCTTATTCTACCATCTTATTAACTATAATACCCATTCTGAAACCCGGTAAGAATCCAATGGACCCTTCTAACTATAGGCCGATTGCCCTGACGAACTGTTTATGTAAACTTTTGGAAAAAATAGTTAATCGTAGACTTGTATACTACCTGGAGCATAACAAAATGTTAAACATTTCTCAAAGTCGGTTTAGACAAGGCCGATCAACAATGGACAACCTGTTGACTTTAGAAACTGATGTACGAAATGCGTTTCTCCGTAGAAAACATTTGGTGGCTATTTTTTTTTATATTACCAAAGCCTATGACACAGCATGGCGCTTTGGCTTTTTGAAGGATCTCTACAAGTGTAATTTAAGAGGAAACGCCAATATTTATTCAAAACTTCTTGGAGTTAAGGACTTTTAGAGATAAGATTGGTTCAGAATTTTCAAATGTGTTTGTACAAAAGGAGGGAGTTCCTCAGGGAAGTGTCCTGAGTGTGACTCTTTTTGCTTTGAAAATCAACTCTATTTTAGACAATTTATCTTTATATGTGAAAGGCCACTTATATGTAGATGATCTCTACATTTCTTGTTCTGGGGATAGCATGACTTTCATTGAGAGGCAGCTTCAAAATGCAATCGATCAACTCACAGATTGGTGCGATAAGAATGGATTTTCATTTTCTCCTGAAAAAACAAATGCTGTACATTTCTGTAGGAAACGTAGCCTACATCCTGAGCCTGAGATTCGCCTAAAAGGTCATTCTGTCAAAGTACTTGATGAAGTTAAATTTTTAGGTCTGACTTTTGATAAAAAGCTTTCATTTGCCTCTCATATAACTTACCTAAGAAAAAAATGTGAAAGATCCCTGAATATCTTAAAGTTTCTTTCAAACACTACATGGGGTGCCAACCGTCTGTCTATTCTTCGTATTTACAGAGCGGTAATTTTATCCAAACTTGACTATGGTTGCAATGTCTATGGTTCTGCAAGACGCAGTGTTCTGCAAAAATTGGATACTGTTCATCATGCTGCTCTTCGATTATGTTCAGGAGCATTCAGGACATCACCTGAACAAAGTTTATACATAGAATGTAATGAGTCTTCCCTACACATTAGAAGGCAGATATTGTCTCTCCATTGTTATTTTAAAATTTTATCAAACTCTGACCATCCCTATTATAATTTTAATCAAAGCCAGTTTTTACAACGCCTTCATGTTGCTCGACCATCATTAATACCCTCCTTCTTTGAGAGAATGGTGCGTTTAGCTTCAGAACTGCATCTGGAGAAGGTACAAATAGTTTCAAAACAATCGTTTCTCTTATCACCCTGGCAATCTCATGGAATCCAATACTTGAATCCATTTCAATATTTTGATAAACAAAACACTGCGGATATCGTTTATCAACAAATCTTTGCTGATCATCATCAACAATATCGCCACTTTAAACCTATTTTTACAGATGGATCTAAAGGTCACGATTATACTTCTTTCGCTTGTATTATTTCAAATTCCTCAATAGCCTATAGAATTAGTTCATTTTGTTCTATTTTTACTGCAGAGGTAACTGCCATTTTAAAAGCTTTATCGGTTATTTCGGATTGTTTTGCTGATAACTATATAATATACACTGATTCAATGAGTGCGTTGCAATCTCTGTCATCATTACATGCTCATAGCCATCCTTTGCTTTTCAACATTTTAAACTTGCATGACAAACTTATCTGTAAGGGCTTTCGAATTATTTTATGCTGGGTTCCCGCACATGTGGGAATCTCGGAAAATGAAAAAGCTGATAAGGCAGCAAAATTGGCCATTACCTTCTTGCCAACACAGATTCCTCTTAACGATTATAAGAAATACATAAATCATATTCTGCATTCCAAATGGCAAACTGAATGAGATTCACAGATTAGTAATAAGCTCCATGCAATTAAACCTACAATAGATCTCTGGCCCACATTACACAGCAGAAATCTAGACACAATTTTAACTAGGTTGAGGATTGGGCATACTCGATTTACCCACCAACATTTGTTGATGGGGGATCCAACACCCTTTTGTTCAATGTGTAATAGTCCTATGTCTGTTTCACACATTCTTGCGGAGTGTCCACGGTTTTCTATCCAGCGCTTTGCATGTTTCCAGAAGACTCCCCCTGAATTGGGCGAATTGCTTTCCGAAACTCTGCATGTTGGGCTTTTTAGTTTTTTAAAAAATATAGGTTTTTATAATCATATATAAACATTCATCCCATTCTTAGCACAGTACCATACATAACATCATTGTTACACTTTTCATAACTCATAGATAAACACTCTCAGTCATTTAGATTTTGTAAATATTCCATATTAAGATTTCATTATCAATAGAAATATATTTTAATTTCAAGGATGTGGTGCAGCATGGCCAGAAATGGCTTTTGTGCCATTAAACACCAACCCAACCCAACCCATCTTGTTCATAATGTCTATAATACATAGAAGAATAAATACCATGGAATCCTTCCTATATTAATTTATATATCTTAGCCATATATTTCAGAATATGAAGTTCCATCTCATTCGTAATATCGATAACACATAGAAGAATAAATATCTATTCCTTCAGTGTATTTTTGATGTGCTTATTTTAGTTATATATATTCAGTACAGAATATTTCCTCCTCTTCACGATATCAGTAGCATATATAAAAATAAATATCATTTAACTTTTTTTTATATATTTTATTTAATTTTTCTAACTGTATATTAATTATTTTTTCAACTACATATTAATTATTTTTTCAAAACAAAATTCTTTTTTCCAACTATATAAATAACGAATAATTCTGTTTTAAATATTCAGGCAGAAATATAACATCACAAAATAATAAGTTACCTTGCAAATATCAGAGACAAAAAATATACTAAATAAAAAAAAAAATTATGAATTTTTTTACATATGAATATCCTCACTTGATAAAGAAAATTATTGTTAACAATATTTTTTGGTCATTTTATATCTATAAAAAACATATTTCATTTTTTTTAATATTAATATAAATCAATTGCTATGCTTACAATTTTGAAAGGTTTTTTTTTTTGTTCTTTTTATACAACTGTTTAAGCATAATAACTGTAATTAAATACCTGAAAATGAAGCTAACATTTAATATATCTAGTTTAATGCACAGTTTACTCAAAATAAAAAATAAAAATCTACCAGGAAAATTTCAAATAAATATTTAAAACATTTTAGATAAATAAATTTTTCTTCAGTGGTGAAAAAAAATTAAAAAATTGAACTAATTTGTATCACAAGAATTTAGTTGCATAAGTTGAAATTGAAATGCATAACTTATGAATAAAGCACTATCATCTATCTTTCATTTACATAGAAATACTTATTTCATAACTATAATATCTTTTATACATTAGAAAAAAATTTAAATCTGAGAAAAAGTCAAAGCATCTATGGAAAGTGCAATGCAATTTCGTCCACTTGGACAAAAGTTTAAAAAAAAAAAAAAATGTGAGACATTCACTTCCAACTTTTGTACTGAGATTCAACTGACTAACTGAGCTTTAGTACTTATTTTGAATATTTGTATGTTTAGTATGTTGGCCCTCTTTTTAGATGTTGACATCAAAAAAAAAAAAAAAAAGTCTGTTAAGAATTCCAAAAAATATAAAAAACGGATATCATGTAAATTACAAAATAACGATAACAATAATAGTTATATTCCCCATACATTAACAAAAAATATATACTCCTCATACATTAATTAAAATTATCAACAGTAATTTTAAAAGTATAAAATGAAACAATACTCATAACAACCTACACACACAACAGGTGAATAGAAAACAAATATTAAAACTGTAACATAAAATTTGCAACACATATATTTTTTTTAAATGTAGAATACAATGTGTATTTAACTCCAGAAAAATTTTGTATTCATTAACCAAGAGGTACTCAAGCAATTCAATTTCATACATGAAATATACAGTTCCGGAAATCTCAGTTGAGCGTTAACATAGCAACAGGTGTATTAAATCAAGTTTATGGAACAAAGTTGCGAAATAACCTGATTTCAGATTGCATACGGAAACGCAATAAGAAAATAAAATTAATAATTGTTATCATGGCTCATTTTATTTAAAAAATAAAGTTCAACAACATTTCAAAAATAATTTAAATATACAAAAAATTAATTGCATTTATAAATTTCGTACAAATGCCATACCTGTTTACACTATTTCACAACACAAACTAAGCATGTATATACGCATTCTCTAATAAAGTACCGAAAAAAAATAATTACAATGCAGAAGTAATATACATAAAAGTTATTTTAACAGACATAAAATAAAATATCATCAACAATCAACACTGTCAGTTGCTACGTCAAGGTAAGCTCACTTCACATTTGATTATCTTCTTCTGTAGAAATTAAGTACATTTCTAGCCTCGGGCATTTTAGAATTCTTTATAATAGAAAACATAAATGAATCCTTATTTTGGAAAAATAAAAAATATTATAAGCCATCTTCCCAATATCCTTATTCCTAAAAAGTTTATTTTTATTTGTATTTGTATGGTTAAATCCGCCTTCTTCAGATATTTTGATTCACAGGAACGGGAGCAAAATAATAAAAATGTACTATTACTTTCGCAATTTAAAAACGACGTTTTACTATATCAAAAAATTTAATCAAGAAAAAATCATTCTAGAGTTTGATTATTTCAAATCAAAAACTAAAATATTAGGCCAAGTTCCACTTCATTAATTTCAATGCTGTACTCTAAAATAGAATTCTACTCATTAACAATGATATATGGCATCACTCCATTGTGTAATTTCTCGCACGTCAGAAACTGGAAAGTGAAGGATAATTTTTAATGTGTGGAAATGAGAGAGCATTTTAATTTTTCGCTATCCAACTTTTCCTATCTTTAAATACATATTTCAAATTTTAATTTGAGACAAATTAAGTCCCTGAAGAAATTTGTTGAAAAGGATTGTTTAGGAATTTTAATGTAATAGATGTAGCTTGGCATATTATTCGGGTATTTAGATTCGGATATTGCATATTTTTTTATTCCAGAGCTCTCAGATATAAATTTGATTCATCCTAATTTAATTAGGCCTAAATCTATTTTGAAATAGCTAGCCATTAATAGCACCGTTGATCATTTCACAGACAGAAAGTGTAGAAAGGCTTGAACTATTTCTTTAAGAATTTAATTGATTCCGCTAAGTACAGTAAAAATCTTATTCATAGATGCATGCATTTTGGGATATTGAATGTCATAATTATGATACAAGCTATTATTAATTTAAAAAATATGTATGTGTTTGGTGTTCTTCAGACTAGTAACTACAAATTCATTTCCTGTTATTTTATCGGTGACAATTATTTGAAAGGGTTTAATTGGGATCTTTTTTCGTTACTTGCTGCTATCACATCTAAAAAAACATATTTCATCTATACTTATAATAAAACTTCATGTATGTGTGTGTGTTGTAGCTCTGTAGGCCGGATCATTTGACCTACAGCTACCTAATTTTACAAATGCATATCTTGGAAGTTAAGAATGTACAGCTGGGATTTGTTTTTCTGAATTTTTATTTAGAATTTTAATTATTAATTGAAAGCTAGCTTTCCCACCAAAAACTCTAACCATTTCCTTACCGCAAAATGAGTAAGGTCCTTTTTTCCCTCCATGCTAAAGAGGCGAAGCTTAACAAGTTGTCGGCCGAGTATTTCACACGATTCTGTTTATTTTCTTAGTGTTGGATGCATTAAAAACTAAACATTGTTAATTCATCCATACGAGAATCTGAGAATATTTTGTTGAAAAATTCATGAGATATTACAACAAGAAGGATATTCTTCAGTGACGATAAAGTTTAAATGCTCAATGACTCAATTTTCAGTAATGATATCATTTAAAAAATACTTTGTATCAGTAAAAAATAAAAAATTATATTAGTTTCAGATTCATCTTTTTCCACTTTAATTTAAAGCATAAACACTACGGAAGCTAAAAAAAAAAATTAGAAATGCATATACAGTCGAATCTGGTTAATTGGACCACCGGATAATCAGACCAGCCGCTTATTCGGACCGAATCTTAAAGAACCGAAACAAATCCTATGTACATAAGCCTAATATTATTCACTTATTTGGACCAAAATTCCGTTTAAACGGACCAAAGAACGTGGCAGGGAAGATGAAAAAGAAGCCACAAGTCGCCTGTGAACAGCAGGAGGTCCGAAAGGGAAAAGAACCAGTGAGAGGCGAGCAAGCACTTTGTTTCTTAGAGCTGGAAGCTCGGTAGTAAGTTCTTCAAACGTTGACTGGAATTTGATTAGAGCTTTTTTTTATTGTGTTTCGCAAGCTGAGTATCGTGTAGATAGTTTCGACGAATTTGTTTGTAAATTTATTTTTCAATGAATAAAGTTCATAAACAACAGTAGTTCTAGTTTGTATGTTCGCCATACCCGTGTGCCGCACAATAAAGGTCATAATGACATTTTAATATGTTACGTATAGCCCGTCTTGTCTTGTAACATAGGGCATGTTCGTGTTATCGGACCATCCGGTTATTAGGACCAAAATGATCGCGTCCCGATGTGGTCCGATTAACCGGAATCGACTGTATTACGTTTTGGCTGAAGGCATTTATTGTTATGAGCGAATTATATGGCTTCTTAAAATTCAAAGTTTTAAAATATTTTAATAGAGAAACTATTAAAATAAGAGTTACATGAAATATTTAATTATTAAAATTTTAACGAGCATTAATATTGGCGAACCGGCTGGTCGTCAAAGGCCACCAGATCTAATATTTAAAAAGCATGAGAAAAAAATTAACATAATAGTGTCACGAAGAATCAAATCAACACGCCTCCAGCTTTTAACTAACAAACAAGTTTATTCAAGGAAAAAAGCGGAACTTTACAAGGTCCAGAAGTTGTCCACGACGAAGGTTTTATACAAGAACAGAATATTCGAGAAACAACTCGTTGACATAACAAAGAGAGGTCTAGAATGTTAGAGAACATAAGGCAACAAACTAAAGATGCACACTTGGATACAACAGCCATGGCAAGCATCGAACCCTCAAACTCTGGATCACATGCGCTGACCATTCAGCCACTGAGCTCGTCGCAAGCTTTCTTTATGCGGCAATAGCGAAGATTAGTTATTGCTGAATTGGGTGTGAGGCCGAAGATATCTTTTCATCATTATATTGGATTGCTTTCGAAAAACTATTCAAATTCTTCCGGATTTCAGTCCCATTTGATTGCTGCATTAAACAGAAACAATATTGCAGCAACCCTTTTCGCGCGGGAATTTTGATGCATATGTACGAAAAACCATCAAATAATGACAAATAAAAGAAACCTAACCTAAAAACGGTGCATCTAAAGCATATACGAAAAATATATAACTTAAATATAATTTAATAACAGAAACACACAGCAAACGTAAAAACAATTTATTTACATTGTGTACCCAAAATGAAACGAAACAGCCAATAAAGTCCGATCCAATCCATTTTATTGATGGAGCGAGATTCAGCTAGCTACAGCAGTATTATGGACATTTTCTAAATTTTTAATTTGAATGAAAACACAGTTGTCAACAATCACGCTCGAACTTCCAAAGCCAGTTGGCGTAACGCACATGTCTGACTTTCCTACACCAGTTGGGGTAACGCAGTACATATTAGAATTTTTTTACTTACCTTATTCTGTTTTCTTTTCATTTAAAAGTACTTCCGAATGAATCCGAAATATCGATTCTTTAACAATAATTGAATTTAAATACACCAAACGCTAAAAAAATAAACAGAATTGAAGGAATTGATCGAAATTTCTGCTAAGCCTAACGTCGTTTCTTCTGGGGGAAAAAACCCCGAAGCCTTACTTATATTGGGTTGTTCGGAAAGTCATTTCGTATTTTTTTGTCAAAATGAAAAAATTATTTATTAAATTATAAAATTGCCATTCTGGTCTAATACCTTTTGCCATATTTTTGGTAGTAACATGATTACACGCTCATAAAAGTTTTGGTCTTTGCTGTAAAAAAAAACTGATCGAGGTGGTTTTTGGCCTCCTCATTTGAAAGAAAAATTTTGCAAATCAGTTCTGGTACTGATGTACTGTTAACACATCTTCTCCACACATATTGGCTAATTTATTTCTGGCTTGAACAGCATTTTTACCTTTTATAGCAAAAAAGAAAAAATGACGAAAATGCTGTTTATTGCTCTCCATATTTAAAAAAGCACCATCCAAAAACTACTGCGAAGAATCAGCTGCACTTTTTCACACTCAAGCCTTGCTATATCAGCTCTTAAAACATAAAATGATTTTGCGGTTTAAGTATGAAATTGGGTGCGAAAAATGCAATTAAATCCTTTGTCAGGAAAAAACGAAATTACTTTCCGAACAACCTAATATTTGGTGGGATTTGGCCTCAGCTTTTTGGCAGTTGGTTTTTAATTACTATAAAATGAACCACTCAATGAACCGGAATAAAAAAAAGTAGCCTCTGCTCTATTCCTGACTCTAATCCATCTCTGTGCTGAATTTCATCGAATTCCGTTCTGGCGTGATGGAGTCACAAACATCATCCAGTTATCCAAACTTTCACATTTATATATTAGTATAAATATCCTATGCGAATTCTGAATTTTAGATCATACTTTGATTGACAATTAAAAAATCATAAAACATACCAACTTTTTATTTTATCGAAAATCTTATCAGACCTGGCATTTTCCAATAGAATAAACTCCTTTTTGAGTCAATTTCTAAATTTTCAAATGAAACCTGCTGAACGAATAAATTCTGAGAGAGATCTTTCCGAGAAGCTTTGTATAGCATTTTTCCAAACAAATGATGCTTCAATGAATGGGTGTTTTGTTGATTTTGTCGATACCTCGAAGGCATATGAGGCCATATTTAAAAGGGATTTTCCGTAACGAATCCGCATCGTTAAAAAAAAGAGGGACAGCCATCTGGGGGGGGGGCTATGCACCCGCGGCTGAGTCAGTTATAAAGTTGTTGCCTCTGAGAATGACTTGCATGACATTTACGTGCTATAAGTACAAAATATCAACCTTTCATTTGGATTTAGCATCTTTACAGAAGCTACTGTCTTCTCGGCGAGTTATGTGGAGATGAATCTTTGGTGAAAGATGTTGTTAAGGCTCATTTTTATTTAAATTTCAGGTAATTGTACTGTCCCTACAGCCCGTACATGCAAGCCATCAGCTGACCCAGTTTCATCGCTATCGGACGAACGGTTCGGGAAGGCATAAAAGACAGACATTCATTTTTATTTATATGGATTTGTCGGAAATCTGCTTTTTTTAATCTTTTCTTTTCAAAAAAAAGTACCTCTAATATTCGACAAATTTAATTTTAGAACGCTAACTATTACGATTCGTTCATCTGTCGGCGGGGGGGAAGTGAAAATGGAGTACGGTTCTGGGGAGGTGCTGTTTACGAGACCGCTTTTTATTTACGCTCGAATCCATTGTTCTAATGAGCGTATTCGATTGAAAATCAGCCAATGTATTCTGAAGACATTTTTCTGATGACTCACCTATAAATAAAAAAGTATTTCAACGACAACAAAACTTTTGGTTCGTTTCGTTGCATTTAAAACACGCGCTGGACCTTTTTATGCCAATACTTCTATTAGTTTTTGAGATATCCTGTGAACGGTGAAAAATTTCTATGAAAATAAAAATTTTGAGAAAAATTGAATTTAAAGACATATTTTAGATGAAAAAAAAGTGTGACCCTGAATGATAGGCCTTCCTTTTCCTAAAAAAGATTAACTGTTTTGGAAAGAAGAAAGTCTGAACGAAAAGAAATAACAATTTTTAAACATTCGTCAATATGTTTGATAACCCGTGTTCCGAACGTAGTCGGAGACCTTAAATAGCTCATGGAACCCCATTTTTACCGTTTGCTTGGCTCAGCAGGACCAAGTTTGGCTTTTGAGTATATAAATATGTTTTTATTTTTCTATAAATACAAACATTCATTTTTATTTATATACATCTATAATTTTAAAAAAATCCATAAATACTTCTTTGCATCCATACAAGTGCGCAAAACTGTTTTTTTTTCTCTGAGCACTCTTCCCGAAGAGAGATTAAAATTATCAGAGCGAGATAGCGCCGTCTTCATTCCCCCTTCGCCTGTCATGCATCGCAGGGCTGCTCTCGCGCTCCTCCTGGCCGTCCTCTCCGCCTCCTCGGGGCTCTCGATTTTCGGCAAGAAGAACCGCTGCCCCGACCCCCACGACATCCACCCCTGCTACTGCCTGGCCAGCAAGAGGCCGGTGCTGGTCTGCGATGACGTCACTTCGCAGGAGGAGTTCCTGGCGGTGATGACGGCCGCCAAGAAGAAGCCGCTGGTCGGCGTCTCACTGGAGACGGTCTCCTTCAGGTACATTCCGGAGAGAGCTTTCGAAGGAACTCACATTCAGGTAGGAGAGACTTCAATACTGGACACCAGAAAAACCCGATATATATATATATATATACCTATTTTTTCAGAAAAAATTTGTCTTTCACTTCCATTTTCTCAACGCTTTAATTTCACAAAACCACTGTTTATATGATATCTCAAAATCTAATTGAGAAATTTACACAAAAATTTCAGCCTGTGTTTGAAATGAGATGCGCAATGAAATGAACGAAAAGTTTTAGTGGTTGCGAAATACTTTTACATTTAGGGGTGTTTTTAGAAAAATGAAGTTTTAAATGGATAGAAAAAATACATATATATGTAGGTTTTTACTCATCAATTCTTTGTATGTCAAAATGTTTCTTAGATTTTGGTTCCTTTCATTCATCATTATATTCTATATCTTGTGTACAAAGACAAATAGGATGGCTGCATCGCCATTTTGTGTAGAGTGGCAACCGTTTTGGTTCAATTTCGCTTAAATTTAAAACAAATTTTCCCATTTCTCAAACTACATTATATTTTCAAATAACTTATTTGTATTCTAGTCTTTTTTTAGGGAAAGGAAGGCCTCACCTATCAACCAGTGTCACATTTTTTTCAACTAAAATTTCTCTTTTCTCAAAACTTGAATTTTCATAATAATTCTCCGCCGTTCACAGGATATCTCAAAAACTAACAGAGGTATTTACATTTCAACATGTGTTTTAAATAAAAAGGACAATGAAATAAGCCAGTGTTTTGGGGGAAATGCATTTTCATTTATCGTTATTTTTAGAAAAATTAAGTCGTGAACTCATGGGAAAAATGCATGAATACTTTTACCCCCCCCCATAAGTTCTTTGCATCTCTAAGTTTTTCTTAGATGTTGGTTGATTTCATTCATTATTGTACACTAAAACTTGTGTACAAAGCAAAACAAGATTGCTGCATTACCATTTTGTGTAGTGTTCACAATTTACTACATATTTTCCTATTTTTCAAAATATAGTGTATTTTCATTTTTTTTTTTTTTTTTTTTTTTTTTGCATTTATAGTGTTTAGAATTAAAAATACATCTAAAACCATAAATTGTTTTTTAAAAATCGAATTTTTGAAAAAATTTCCTTTGAAAACCTTCATTATCTAATGTTCTAAGGAATTTTAGAAACATTTCCAATCATTCTTCTGGCTCATATCTTATAGGAGTAGCGTAGAGCTATTTATGAAGCTGGCTATTTATCGGCGTCCCTTAAGGATAAACTTATTGTTCAGCAGAATTCATTTCATCTATTCACAGAGTGATGTAAATAACGTAACTTTCACTAAAATTTTGGTTGGTTAAGTTTTTGGCACAAAAGCCCAACTTGGCCATGCTGGGCCAAGCAAACGCTAAAAATGTGGTTCTATGAGCTATTTAAGGTATCCGACTACGTTCGAAACACGGGTCATCAAACACATTGACGAATGTTTAAAAATTATATTTCTTGTGGGTCTGATGTCACTCGGTCACACCAAGCCGGAATGAGAGGAGCCCTTTCGAGTGAAGGCAGAGGTGTGCGCCTTTCGTTGTGAACGAGCACCCTTCAGATGAAAGGACGACTTGGCTCGAACCCTTTTGAGGGGGCATTCATCCATCTCCAGGTCAGAATGGAGATCCAAATCAGAGACCAACTCAGTACCCTCAGAGGTTATGGGAACATGGATGACCTATTGAACGTGTCCCCGCTGCCAAGAGCCTATACGGTGGCCGAGACGAGGACAGAACTCGCTGCCTTTCGGTTGCGAGACGGACTCTCCACCAAGCAGGCTACCTCTTAAATGCCCTTGCTGTATGAAGTCCCTATTGTAGAAGACAAGGAAAAGTTCAGAATAAAGCTATTTTAGCTGAATGGGCTCCTCATCGTTATAGGTATCGGTCCATAGGGTAGCGTCACAATCTAAAGGGACCTTTTGGTGACTTTGAGTTTTCAGTTATTCTTGCATGCAGGCAAGTAAAGTCGGACTTTCGAAATCGACTTCATCAACTTGAATGATTCGGTCATTGATTTAAGCAGTTGATTGTCATTCCATCCACTGTGCGCCATCTGCTAGCTAATTTGAGAAAAGAATCATTTGAAGAATTTATAATGTTTATAATACACTAGTTGGTACCTGGCGCGTTGCTGCCACAGAGGAAAATAATGTTGGAAATATCGTTTGGTATTCGAAATAGTTCTCTTGTTTCATTAGGAATGATATTTATTTTCTTACCGACAGTTAACACATTCACTGAAATCGAAGGATACATAAAGGAGAAGCATAAACGGTGTTTATTCTACTTTTAGTATTCTATTCTGCAAACAAATATTCATTTTTGTGTATTAGATTTGTGTATTCTTTCAGAATTGTAAAAATTGGAATTCTTTCAGAATTTTAATGAACGAAACTGTTGATTGTACCTCGTGATTTGTTTCATATTCGTTCGGATTTCTCAAGTTTAATGTCAGAAAATGGGATTAAAATATTTTCTTTTAAAATGGATTAAACATATAAAACAGATTTATACCATTAAATCTTTAATATAGCTGAAAAGATCATTCTTTGAAAATTAAGATGGTGCAAAATTATTTGTACCGTAATATTTTCGGAAATTACTGCAAAAAAAAAAAAAAAAAAAAAACCCTGCTGAATTGTTATTAAATGTTTAGTTAAAAATTCCAACCTATAGGATTGGGTCCTTCTCGCACGCATTCTAACAGAGCTATTACCTCAGAGAACGACTTGCGTCGCATTTACGTGCAATTGCTTCGAAATAGGAGCATCTTTACTGCATCTGTTGCGTCTCGTTGGCGAGCTATTTGGTGCCTAACAGATGCGGTCAAGGGATCCGAAAAGAGTTTTAATACTTCAGACGATTGTTTTGTGCCTTCGCGTACGCGCAAGCGATATGTTGACGAAGTTTCATCGGAATCGGATCAGCGGAACGGCAGCGCATAAGAGACATAACGCATTCCTTTTTAATTATACAGATAAATGGCCTGGCATTCAGTAGAATACTAAATTTAAGCTTATATTATTGTGTTTAATAAACCTGTTTATCTTCATTTCTTGATAAAGCAAAAGTGTGTGATATAAAGAGAAAATTATTTTTATGCAGTTTATGAGAACGTTTCTCTTTTGAAATGGACTCTTTGGTTTGAGAAACATTTGAATCTAAGCGAGTCTTTCAATGTAAAATCGCATTTGACGACACGAGGAAAAATATGCAGAATAAATCAAACGACGGCTTATCTGAAAGCTGTGAATAATAGCAGCTGCTTTAGCCTCTCTGATAAATGTAAATTCGCTTCGGCGTTTTGTTCAACGATGACATCTGCTTCCTATTCTAATTCTCATAAGAATATGGATCCTATCTGTATAGTTAAAAACGAATTATTATCAGTATGTCTCTTGTGCGCTGCCGTTCCGCTGATCCGATTCCGATGAAACTTCGTCAACATATCGCTTGCGCGTACGCGAAGGCACAAAACAATCGTCTGAAGTATTAAAACTCTTTTCGGATCCCTTGACCACATCTGTTAGGCACCAAATAGCTCGCCAACGAGACGCAACAGATGCAGTAAAGATGCTCGAGATGGACGCTCCTATTTCGAAGCAATTGCACGTAAGTGCGACGCAAGTCGTTCTCTGAGGTAATAGCTCTGTTAGAATGCGTGCGAGAAGGACCCAATCCTATAGGTTGGAATTTTTAACTAAACATTTAATAACAATTCAGCAGGGTTTTTTTTTTTTTTTTTTTTTTGCAGTAATTTCCGAAAATATTACGGTACAAATAATTTTGCACCATCTTAATTTTCAAAGAATGATCTTTTCAGCTATATTAAAGATTTAATGGTATAAATCTGTTTTATATGTTTAATCCATTTTAAAAGAAAATATTTTAATCCCATTTTCTGACATTAAACTTGAGAAATCCGAACGAATATGAAACAAATCACGAGGTACAATCAACAGTTTCGTTCATTAAAATTCTGAAAGAATTCCAATTTTTACAATTCTGAAAGAATACACAAATCTAATACACAAAAATGAATATTTGTTTGCAGAATAGAATACTAAAAGTAGAATAAACACCGTTTATGCTTCTCCTTTATGTATCCTTCGATTTCAGTGAATGTGTTCATTGCTGATAGGAAAATATTCTTAATTAACAAGATAGTTATTTTTAATTCCTAAAATGATTTCTTCTGTGCCGGGTACCAGCTAGTTTTAAATACACAAAATATTACCAGAAAGTGGAATCAAAAATTGAAAATTTCGCACTGCAGCGTATGCCTCCTAAGCTTGAGAGGGAAGATGACTGCGATGAATAAAGCCAACGGGAAAGTTGTTCGCCGATGAAATGGGTCATTGACTTCCTGCGTAAGACCTCGAGGAATGCTTCTAGTGCTTTTATTCTTAAATTATAGCACCCGAGTTTTGTGCTCCACAAACTAGTAAAGAGAAACAAATAGGCTTTTTTTCCTGCACCTACTACTGTCTCATCGTCAGGAGAAAAACCACAGCAACCCCAAAAAGTAGGGAAAAAGGGATATTCCATCACATTTTGGGGGCGAAGGAAAGGCGCCAAAAGAACCGTTTAGAAGTACTATCATAATTAGAAGAATCGCCGGTTCGAAGTCTCATTTTGCTTTGTACTTCAGTCCATTCTTGCAATAATTCTTTCAAAAAAGTACAAATGATTGCTATTTAATTTTAAAATTATTATAAATATCTGACAGTGTTAATCTGTTTGATCAACTAAATTATATCAGGATTTTTGAGTAAAATTATTTCACTTATGCATTCGGTTAGTAATCGATGTCAGCTAAATAATTCTGAGTCATGTTTTCATTTATTAAAGTTCTTTGGAAATATTTATTCTTCAATCCTCTGTGGGCATTGCGTCGAATGCAATATATCTGTGAGAGGAGCACTGGGTGACGAATTTCGAGGTGTATGAGTTGTTACAAAGATTCCGATAAATACTTCGTTGGTTCTTAAAAGAATGTGAAAGGAATAAATATCTTTAGTTTTGTCTATTTATTGATTGATTTATAATTTAATTTTTTGCTGAATTTCGTGTTTTTATTTATACCAAATAGTAACAGATTTATTATGAACTAAACAGTTCCAAATGAACTAATTTTGTTTTCTGATCCCAAGTTCATTATTTGAAACAATCGTTTGTTTTCACCTTATTCAAAACTCGTAAATTCCAGTGTAAAATGGAGGGCGGGGATGTAGTTTTAAAACGTCAGTTTTCCACTCTTAAAGACACGCGAATCTTCAAGAAAATATCAAAGTATTTTGTTATGATCCAGTGGCTTTCATTTAATTGACTGCGGTTTCAGGTATTAAAAAAATCAATACAAAAGCAGTTCAAGAAATATTGTTGAAAGCTTTCTTATCCATTATTTTAAGCTTAAATAATAAGGAATTTCTAAGTGTATCTACAATTTAATTTAATTTCGTTTATCATATAAATACATCTGTATCAACGCAAGCGAGTCTCTCCTAATGAAGCGCGCTTCGTCAGCCAAATGTGGCTTTAAGGCCCGCTTCCCTTCTTACTTTGACTCGTCTATTTACGGCAACTATGGTCGGGGCTCTTCTTGTTACGGTAAGACAGAACAACTTTAGTATTAACACATTGTATGCGGGACACGTACTGTTGTTGTCTAATGCCACTTGTTCATGCGAATGAGCGGAGCCCTTTCGAATGAAGGTGTGCGCCTTTCGTTGTGAACCAGCACCGTTCAGGGGAAAGGACGACACAAGCCTTTTGAGGGAGCGGTCGAACTAATTCATACACTCATCCATCCATCTGCAAGGCAGAATCCGAATCAGAGACTGACTCATCCCTGGTTCAGTACCCCCAGAGGTATCGTTTTGTTATGGGAACTTGCATATTGAATGTGCCCCCACTGCCATGAGCCAAGACGGTGGTCTTTGGCCGAGACGAGGACCTTTCGGTTTCGAGACGGACTCTCTACCAACCAGGCTACCGCGTACGGGTGAGTGTAACGCCATGGTTTGTGTGTGGGTACAAAAATAACAGTATAGACAGGAAAACGAATGTTCTTGTCTACTACATAGATTCTGGAAAAGTCAAATAAAAATTAATTTTTACATCAGTCGATGCAGAACGGGAAGGTGGATTAAAAAATATCAATTGAGATTCAATTTTTTATTGATCCTTGCGAAAATGAGTGAATTTTGCCTCTTCGTACAGGAAAATGCGTTGAACGTTATCACACTGTGAAACATGATTAGTTTAATGACTTCATTTATTTATAATGTAAAAATGCTTATACATAGCATCATTCGAAAAAATTAAAAAACTGTATACTGTTATTTTTATTTGATTTTTCATCTTTACGGTACTATCATAAACTTTTCCACTGAAAAAATATTTTTTGTTCAACAAAAATTTATGTATTTATATTTATGTATTTCAATATTAAATACGAAAAGTTGGTTAAGAAAATGAACTCGTTTTCGATCCATTGCGATTGAAATGAATGGACGCCATTCCTCGGCGAAATGTGCGCGATGGGTCAATAACTTCACTGTAACAAAAGGCAGTTTTCGTTCCTGCAAGAATGAAGAAAATACTGAATGAATACATTTTAATCATATAATATTATATAAATGAAAATGAATGTATGCCTCTATGTAATGTCTATATGTCTCTGATGCCTTCTTAAACCGTTCATCCGATGGCGATGAAACTGGGTCAGCTGATGGCTTACATCTACGGAATGGTTATGGGAATAATACAGTTATCTAAAAAGTTTTTAAAAAATCGAATCTCAACCGCATATATTTACTAATCTCCAAATAACTCGCCGAGGAGACTCAGTAGAAATGCTGAATCCAAGTGAAAGGTTCATATTTTGTAACTATTGTACTCAAATCTAATGCAAGTCATTCTCAAAGGTAATGACAGATGATGAGAGAAAGTTTAACACCCTGGGGGTTTTATATTGTAATTAAATGTTTTTTGCAGTCACTTCTGAAAATATTGCCGTACTCATAATGTTGCACCCTCTTCATTTTGAAAAATTATCGTTTCAATTACATTGAGGATTTTATTGGATAAACATACTTTCTATGTTTAATCCATTTGTTTTAGAGCACATTTTAAGGCAATTTGAAAATTCTGAACGAACATTAAAGGAATCGCGAGATACCATGAATAGTTTCTTTTATAGCCGTGCACATCCTCGAGACGGAGTGATCACTTGTAGTCTTGTGGTCATGACACCTGGCTACCAACCGCGAGTTCGATCCTAGCTATCGCCAATAGCAACGTTGGTGTAGTAGGACGAGGAAAATAAAAATAAATACAAGACCTTCATACAGCTGTAGTGGCGCCATCTACTAAAAAAGGCACAATAAAAAGCAAAAAAAAGCTGATAAATAATCAATAAAATAAAAAAAGACTGACAAGCAATTAGAAGATAATTAAAAAAATGATAAATAATTAGAAAATAAAAAAGACTAGTAAAAAAAGGTCCATAAAAAATCCGCAGATAATTAAAAAAACTGAAAAATAATCAGGAAATAAAAAAATGGATAAGGCGTATTAAAAAAAATTCGACAGCCAATAAGATCCCCACTCAACAGCTACAAAATATCGTTCGTTTCACATCCAACTCACTGGAGGGGGGAGTACTGTATTGGAAGCTTTATAACATCCTCGAGACGGTCACTTCTAGTCTGTAGACTGGCTACAAGCGATGAGGTCCCGAGTTCGATCCCAGATGCCTGCAAATCGCAACCGTGTCTCTCCTCTCCTGACATGAGTTGCAGCATTTGGTGAGGATTTTGTACCGCAGTATTCCTTCACTGTAATGGGGCGGCCTGAGGGTAAGGTCTCAGCTTCGGAGAGTTTCTGACTCGAGACCCGATTCCCCCGAAGAACCGTCGTGTTCGCTGCGTATTTATTTTTATCGTCATCGCCCTATGTTACTTTTGGCTTTAGCTAGGATCGAACTCGCGACCTCATGGCTCGTAGCCAAGCGATCACTCATTCTTGAGGATGTTACCTGGA
>JAPMOQ010013356.1:48374-62650 GCA_026543055.1 Argiope trifasciata
TTGTTGAGTTTCCACTACACAGCAAGCTCTATACCTTGCATTTCTTGAGGCCGCGGTGGCCTGGTGGTAAGGTCTCGGCTTCGGAATCGGAGAGTTTCAGGTTCGAGACCCGATTCGACCGAAGAACCTTCGTGAGAGGGAGTCTCTTGCACGTTAAATCTGTCGGGCCAAAGTCCTCCCGCTGGTGTGGTGTGGAGAGGGTGGTGCCACCTCAGTTGTCGTCCTCGTCATCTGACCGTGGTTCAAAATTACGAGGTCCGTCCCAAAATAACCCTCGTGTTGCTTTAAAATGGACGTTAATATAACTGAACTGAACTGAACTGAACTGCACGTTATATCTGTCAAGCCAAGCGTCCTACATCTGGTGTGGTGAGGAGAGGGGTCGTCCTCTTCATCTGATCGAGGTTCAAAATGCTGAAGTCCGCCCCGAAATAGCCTTGCCATTGCTACGTGACGGGAGGCTAATATAACTAAACTAAACTTAAGAAATGCAAATGCCACTCGGTATAGGAAATTTTTAACCCCTCATAATATTTGATTTTAAGGTATCCGAACACGTTCGGAGCGCTTTTTCAGCAAAACACTGTGTTGACACGCTTTCACCACATTTATGGGTCGAAGACTGTTCGAAATGAGTAACGAGAGTCTCATATTTGAAATAAACATTGAAATGTTTTGAAAATTGGCATTTAAGGCATCCGACTACGCTCGAAGAAAAAAATTTGAATTTTTAAAAAATTGTTTAAAACTATGGTGTTTAGATTTATTGTCAATTATAATGCAAAATACTATCAATACTAAAAAATTATTTGGAATTCAAATATATTTTGTGAAATGGGAAAATTTATATTTAATTTTAATGGAGTTAAACCAAAACGGCTAACACTTTACATTGCTTTAAATTGTTACGCGGCAGTCTTATTTTCCTTTGTGCACAAGATGTAGAATATAATAATGAACGAAATGAACCAAAATCTAGGAAAAATGTTGAAATGCAAAGGAGCTTTTGGTAAAAATATACGTGCCTTATCTCCATAAATTTTCGACATAGTTTTTCTAAAACATCATATAAATGAAAAGGTATTTCACTCACAATCAAACTTTTGGTTCTTTTTATTGCCCCTATCATTTAAAACACACGCTGACATTTCTATGCTAATACCTCGATTAGTTTTTGAGATAATCGGTGGAAAAGTTTTACAAAAATTGAAATGGAAGGCAAATTTTAGCTAAAAAATATCTTTTGCTTAAAATTTCCCTGAATGACAGGTCCCATCTCCTAGAAAAAATAAACAGTTTTGGAAAGAGGAATGTCTGAATTACAAGAAATAACCTTTTAAAATTCGCCACTGGGGTCAATGACCAGATTTAAAAAGGTCGGATACCTTAACAGCATAAATGTGAAGCCATTTCTTACAAAAGGAATGGCGGTCCCAAAATAGCCTTACCGTTGCTACGCAACGAGACGTTGATGCATCCGACTACGTTCGAAGGCGGGAAAAATTTATTTTTTAGAAACTTTTTATGGTTTTCAGATGTCATGTTAATCATAAACACTGTAGATGCAAATAAATTATATGAAGATATCATATGTTTTGAAAAATTGGGAAATTGATAATGAATGTTAATGAAATTGAACCAAAACGGTGAACACTCTACACAAAAGGGTCATGCAGCCATTCTATTTTGCTTGGAACACAAGTGATAGAATACAATGATGAACGAAATGAACCCCCATCTAAGAAAAATATTAAGATGCAAAGAAGTGACGGAGGGAAATATAGGTATATATGCCTTGTTTTCATAAATTTTCAACTTTATTTTTCTAAAAACACCCCTAAATGAAAACGTATTTCGCCCACAATCAAACTTTTGGTTCATTTCATCCGCCATGCTATTTGAAACACACGCTTGTCAATACTTCTATTCGTTTTTGTGATATTATGTGAGAATTTTTATGAACAAGAAAGTTCTGAGAAGATGGGAGACACATTTTAGGTCAAAAATATGTGATTCTGGATCATAGGCCCTTCGAAAAGATAAACTGTTTTGGGAAGAGAAAAGTCTGAAGTACAAAAGAATTTGTTGTTGTTGATTCGCCACTGTGCTCGATCACCAACGATTTGAACGTAACCTTAGGGTATCCGTTCGAGTTAGAAGATTTGAAAAATTGGATTTTTAAAAACTATTTATAGTTTTTAGATGTCGATTATAAACACTGTAAATACAAATACATTATTTGAAGACATAACTCATTTTGTGAAATGGGAAAATTTTTAGTACATTTTAATGAAATTGAACCAAAACGGTGAACTCTCAAAACAAAATCGTAATGCAACCATCCTATTTTTCTTTGTACACAAGGTATAGAAGCTAATGATGAACCAAAAGTAAAGAAATATGTTGAAATACAAAAAAGTTGTAAGTGAATATATATATATATATATATAGGCATTGTTATCCATAAATTTATATCTTCATTTTTATGAGAACACCCATAAATGAAAGAGAAGTTCACCCACAATCAAACTTTTGGTTCATTTCATTGCCCATATCATTTAAAACACATTTAGAACTGTTTATGCGAGTACCTCTATTCGTTTTTGAGATATCCTGTTAGCGGTGAAGAATTTTTATGGAAATTAAAATTGAAATAAAAGACACATTTTTGCTGGAAAATAGGTTTTTTGTAAAATTTCCTTGGATGCTAGGTGAGGCCTTCCTTTCCCTAGAAAAGAGGAAATGTTTTGGAACGAGGAAAGTCTGAACTGCATGAAATAACACTTTAAAAAAAAAACTCGTCCGTGTGGTCGGATACCATTGTTTTCAACGTAGTCGGATACCTTGATGTAATGCGACTTCTCCCTCTTGCAGTCCATCAACATCTCTGACTCCCGCATCCTGTCCCTTAGCGAGTCCGAGCGTGCCTTCCGAGGCCTGGAGTCCAGCCTGCTCTCGCTCCGGGTCAAGAACTGCTCGTACGCCAGCCACTGGGACTGGTCCCTGCTGGAGGGACTGGCCACGCTGCAGCACCTCGAGGTCTCCGCCTCCCACCTGCCGGACATCCCGGACGACTTCCTGGCACTCTCCGGACTGCCCCTGGCGGCCCTCAACTTCCGGCGCAACCACATCCGTTACCTGCCGGACGGAGCCTTCGCCGCTTTCTCCGGCCTCCAGCACCTGCACCTGGACGAGAACCGGTTGGAGGCTTTCTCGAGGGCCCTGCTTCCGAAGCCCGCGCCGAAGCTCAGCGCCCTGGAACTCAGGTGAGGTTTCAAAAGGTCGGATTTCTCAAAAAAACATTCAAAGCTGCGGTTTTTTCAGATGCATTGTCCATTAACCCCTTCCTTCTCTCTCCCGTGAAAGTGACGGGGTGAAATTCCGACCTCTGTTTCTCACACCCGTTGTTTACACGCATTTAGTATAGCGCTGTGTGTGTGTGTATTTAATCCAAGGAAAAATTCTTCTTTACTTTTTCTTGTTTATTTTCACACACACACAAATATATATATATACAAAACATGGACGACGATCACAATATATACAAGGAAACACAGAATATAATATTGAAAAATGCCGCTAGCAAGAGCGAAACAAGGTAAGCATAATATATTTAAAAATGACGTTAACTAGAGCGAACAAGGAAAACATCTCATATTTTAAATATTTGAAAAATAGAAAGCGAGCGCAGCTAACAACGAGCGCACGTGATAAAATTTTTGCCGCTAAAGGAGAGCGAGTGAGGTGCCTGCTTGCACCAGTTTCATTTTTACATATGAACAAGTATACTAAGAATAGACATACAAATATAATAATTAACTAAATGAAAAATTAAAAATAATGAAAACACATAAACATCCGTGATATTTCTGGGCTGGCCAATTCAAAAGTCATGCACCAAAAATATTCCAACAATTGATTGCTTATGCCCAGAGTCGTGTTTATTTCTCAACCTATACGCCAGATGGCTGCCCTGGACGATTTGCAATGTGTTTGGAGATGGCCAATATATTTGAAACTAGATGTCAGCAGAAAGGAAACTATTGTCCTGATGGTGAGGCTGGCCTATGCATCTCACACTTTAAAATGTATCGCACAAGAAAAAATGACTAGTATTTATTAACATTATGTGTAAATGCAATAAAATGTTAGAATGCTTAAAACACATATTTTTTATTTTCTCTCTTTGTTGGAAGGCTAACATTCAGTCATCATAACCATGAATGTTGGCTTTTCCGATTTTTTTTTTTAAATTTTAAGCTTAAAATGAACTAAAAAAATTAAAGCTGAATGTAAATATGGTACATACCTCTGTTTTGTATAAATGAATAAAAAAATAGGCACATTTATGACCATTTTCTTGAAAATAATGCGACCGTTAAGGGGTCATAATATTGTTTACGGATTTACTATACTAATCCTTCGGGTTCGTTCACCTGCATAGTGGGTGTGAGGAGAGATGGACACACAGTGATCAGTCCTTTAATAGAACACACAACACAGCCGAGACGAACACACAGTAGTTCCCAAGTAGTAACGATATCCTCAGCACTGGCTCGACGCTGCTTCCTCAACAAGGCACACACCCCAGTTCAGCACTCGCTCGTCTTCTCCTCTGGAGGACTCGTTATTCAGTCTCCTCTGCTCCCAGCTGGAAACAGTCGCCCTTATAAAATTCCAGGAGGCGTGGCTAGAAATGTCTCCTCCCATCAGGGCGTATCTCGGCTCCTGATGGACGAATCGGTAAAACTCTCGATGTGTCGGGTACTTTCCATTTTGTCGCCAAGCTCTGGGATCCTTTCTAAGAGCATCCAGTGCAGAATACCGTCAGTCATTCTTCCCGGGGAAGGAACCAATCATGCTGGGAAGCAGCGTCACAGGCTCGTAGCATTCGTAACAATATAAAACACTATAAATACAGCACAGTTATCTGATCCTATAGTGTGGTGCCACCTCACTTCCCGCCACACAGCAGCCCTCTGGTGGAGCCAAGTGCATTGCAAATCTGAACGAGGCGAGGCAATGACGACGAACTAAAATAACCGGAGACAGAGCGACGAACCTGATGGTCCCTTCCCTCCTGTCAATGGACCGTTATCCTTTGTTCACCATCCACCTTTCGTTGCCATCCACTCAATTCTGAAATATCATCTGCACTTATTATTGATTGGAACCAGCTAGTTATTTATACTAGAGCCACTCCAAACAAATAGATTCCAAATACAGTAAAAGCTCTTTATTCGCGGGGTATATGTTCCATAAATATGCAACGAATACTTAAGGGTAATCTATACGGCATTATAGGGGATACGTTCCTAGGTAACAAAATAAAAACAAACAAATATATAAAAAAATCGATTTAATTGGAAGTTTTTGAACATTTTGATTCATTATCTTAAGGCCTGGGCAATGGTTTGAAGAATTTTGTCATTTTCTCATGCTTGGCAGTTTTTAAAAACTCTTTCCATCCAGACAGATACGCAGCAGTCGCAGTAGCAATTTGCCTCTTAAAGATAAGACTTCGCTCCATAGACGGATCAGTGTTCATAAAGAAATCGCAAAGCTCATTTGCCATTCACTCAGATTTTTCAAATGAAATGTCACGTTTCCAGTGCTTGTTGAAGCCTCATCTTCAATGGGCTGTGAATTTCCTCCAAGTCAGTTTCAGTCAGATCTTCATTTTGCGATTCAAGCCATTCCTGAATGTCACTTGATTCTGTCTGTTCGAATCCACCTCGTCCTATTCCATTCGCGATTTCGGCTATGTTTGCATTGAACAGCATACTTCAGACAAAGTTGTAATAAGATCTATTTTACTTTTTTTATGAGTCCATTCGACGGCATTTGCAAAGGATATTGGGTTGAAATCCCTTTATGATGATGCATGTACTCATTAGATCCGCGAATGAAGAAATTTGTAGCAACGAATATAGGTATTGCGTCACATTTTTTTTAATCCGCGAAGAGTGAAAATGCGAATGAAGGAAACGCGAATAAGGAGCTTTTATTGTAGTCAATTTTAATGAAATTGAACCGAAACGGTCCACAGAAATGTTCATGCTGCGAACCTGTTTCTCTTTGCACGCAAGTTTGCTCCGTCTGAACTCAGATAAAAATGGTGGAAACGCAGAATGGAGAGACTTCCTAAAAATAGATGAATTCTATTTTTAGGAAGCCTTCTCAAAATAGGAAGGAAAAAACAGAGTTCTATATTTATCTTTTATACGAAAAGGAAGGCCTCAAATATCATCCTGGGTCGCACGCCTTTCAGCTAAAACTTGTCTTCAATCCTCTCAAAACTTTCATTTTCGTAAACCGTTCACACGATATCTCCAAACGGGAATTCTGAAGCTTGTTGAAGGTCTCCGAACATACACACTCAAAATGCAGCAATTTCATGCAATAAGTGTTATTTAATACTGTAAAAGCATCAAAATTTGATATCCTATTTATATTGATTATTTTAACACCATACAAATCCTGTTAAAATATTCTATTTTTAAAGCGAAAAAAATCTAACACAAGCAATAAAATAAGGTATCCAAGTACGTTAAAAACGCTGGTTTTCAACCGCATTGGCACAAATTTTGTTATTTCTCGTAGCTCAGACTTTTCTCTTTCCAAAACAGTCGAGCTAGGAAAAGGAAGGGCCACAGATTTTACAGCTAAAATTCGTCTTATTCGGCGCAATATATATATATATATATATATTATCTTCATAACATTTTGCGCCTTTTTTTATGTTCATTTGTAATTTACGATATGATCAATATTCTAAATTACAAATGATGATGAATATTATGTCTATCATTGATCCATATTATGTCACTATTATATTATTTCAATCTATGATCAATATTTAAGGAATAAAATCCAGGGTCCAAGTTTTAGAGACACCTAGTATATGCAATGATATCTCTAATTTCAGCATTAATCCATTTCCCAATTTTTACCTTCATTTAAAGCATTTTAACTTCATTCAAGAATGGTCTCTTATTTCACTATCCGATACCCTTTTAGTTACACCTGCGTTCTGACCTGTAAAATTGCCTACTGGCTCGAAGGGGATAAAAATGGTTTACAACATTCTTTCAAAGGTAACAAAATTCCCCTTCCCTAAGACTGCACGTGTCATAGAAATTCCTATCAGAAGCTCAAAGTAAAATCACTGAAAGGAAATATTTTGGCCTCTTTTGCACTTTTGTGTCGCAATGTAGACTGACGAATCTTTTGTCGCTTTTTATTGGTACAAATTATACCTTCAGCAACAAATCGAATTTTTGGAATTACAAAACTTGTTTCTACTCTAATCGGCCAAGTACCAAATTATAGCGTTCACTTAACCCATTTATGCCTACTGTCCCATTTTTGGAACACCCCTCACTTCAAATCATTGTTTATTATATTTTTTTAACTAACATATAGAAATTTCATGCAAAAGTTCCGATTTTTTAACCTTAAGCATAATTGAGTTAAGGTATCCGACTGCTTTATAAACACTGACTATGGACCGCATGGGTGATTTTTTTAAAAATTCTTATTATTTCTTGTAGTTCAGACTTTCCAAAAACAGTTTAACTTTTCTAAGAGACAGCTGTGTGACAAACTGTTTGCGCTGGGTATCGAAAAAGAATGCTTTAGCTAGATCCATAAGCAAGGACCTTTTCCAATCACAATGTATTTTGAAAATTTTGTCAAACAATTATTTATATAAAGAAAAATATCTGCAAAATATATTGGGGGATTTTCATGAAAATACTTTCATTAGAATGAGTAATTTTCATCTTCCCAGATAAGGGTTAATTTGATGGCGAGGAACTGAATATCTCTTCTAGGAAAAGGAAGTCACATTTTTCAACTAAAATTTGTCTTTCACTTCAAAACTTTAATTTTCATGAAAATTCTCCACCGTTAACATTATATCCCCAAAACTGAGATATTCGCATAAAAATATCAGCGTGTATTTTAAATAATATGGGCAATGGAAGGAATCCAAAGTTTTATTGTTGACGAAATACTCTTTTATCTATAGGTGTTTTAGAAAAATGAAGTTACGAATTCATGGAAAAAAATGCATACATGCGCATCTTTTCACCCATCACTTCTTTGCATCTCAACATTTCTCTTAGATTTTGGTTCGTTTCCTTCATCCTTCTATTCTATAAATTGTTTACAAACAGGATGGCTGCCTCACCATTTAATGCAGAGTATCAACTGTTTTTGTTAAATTCCATTAACATTTGCAACACATTTTCCCCATTTCTCAAAATATATTACATTTTCAAATAATCGTTTTTGTATTTTTACTGTTTATTATTGATAATGCACCCAAAAGACATAAATAATTTCTAAAAATTCCAATTTTTTTCAAAAATTTTCCTTCGTACGTACGAAGGAAAAATTTTGAAAAATCTTTACGGTTTTTAGATGTCAATAATAAACAGTATAAGTAAAAAAAAAATATTTTGATAATATTGCCGCATTGAAAGGGTGCCGAATCTGCATAGCTCAATGCTTATGACGCTGGACACATAGTCAGGAGATCATGCGTTCGAATCCCAGTAGACAAAATGTGTTTTTCCTTCGTGTTCGAGAAGATTCACTCATTGACCAGATAAGTGCTCCGGACTTTTCAGACTGTCTCCAGAAAGGTATTCTGGAACTTTCCTCACTTGTGTGAAAGCTGAGGATCTCTCGGTCACAGTGTTCATTTCTAGCTTTAGACGTCCACCGGTTTGGTGTGAAAGATTGAGCTGGTGTGGAATTTTGCCTCTTCATCTGAACCACTACCGGACTTCGTTTTAGAACAGTGTGTAACGGTGGTTTGTTCGGCATGGAGGGTGCTAAAAGCGTTGAGGAAGCATCGATGACGATAGATGAGAATATTGTCATCTCTTTACCCACCTGTCCCAAGAGACATGGAATTGAGGATGGCATTGACCACCATCGGACCATCACGCAAGAGAGGATTCTAAGGCTACAGATCCTTACTCATACAAGTACGAAAATGCTCAAGAAAGGTACACGCAGGCCTTGCAAAGAGGGGAGAAACTAAAGAGTGAGTTGGTTTCGATTCCAGCGTGCGAGAGCCCATGGTTGTGTAGGCCAGAAATTGACAATTCTAGTGGGCATGGAAGCGATCAGAATTTACGCTTGTGCATAAGAAAAAAGTGGAACTCCCCAAGGGTAACAGCCCCTGAACACGCAAAATAGATGCTCAAAATTTCCTCGAGAAAATCCACAAACTGAGACTAAAGAAAACTCAGAACAAAAAGTAAACCCCTCCCACTGATGATTAAATTTACATCGGACTACAATAGAGTCTTAAAGAAAATCCAAGACAAATTTGGAATAGTTGACAATAAACTAAGCAATGGCTTCATTAGAATATACTCGAAAGATAACTCTGTGTACAAGGAAATCCACGACTTTTGCAAAGTAGAAAAATTCGAGCACTTTGTTATCACCTCCAAAGAAACTGAGCCGGTTAACGTTGTCATTAGAGAACTACCTATAGACAGTTTCCACGCAACAATCGAAGCACTTCTTAAAGAGCAGGGTTTCTCTGTCGTAAAAATTAGCCAAATGACACAGTTTAAGACCCACAACAAACTCCCTCTATTTCTAGCTGCATTACGCCGTACACCTAATGTTAAGGATGTGGATAGCATCGAACACATAAATGACATGAATACAAATAAAAGAATATAAAGGTCGAAACACTGCCTCCCAGTGTTACAAAGGCAATAACTTTGGACACAGAGCAGCTAATTGTAACACGAAGACCAGATGCCTAAAATGGGCAGGCGAACACTTCACCTCCGAATGCGACCAAAAAGAACGTATTCCCGAACCACGGTGCATTCACTGCAATAAAATTGGACATATCGCTGCACAACTATTTTATTAATAATTTCTTTCCACACCACCAAGTCAATCCTCCGGCATTTCATTACACTGAGGCAACAATAGTCGCATTCACCCCTAAAAACGACGAAATCTTTCTACATCCCACCCAATTCCGACCCCCTGATGCTCACCTTCGATTTAGAAACGATTCTCCAAATTAGCCCAAATCAAATTATCTACGGAGACTTTAATGCTAAGCACACCAGCTGGAACAACCAACTCAACACTCGCAAAAGATTTGCCGATAACGAAATCATTGCTCCCCCTAGTAGATTCATTGCTCCCTGAATCTACTAGATTCAGAGCACCCTTGCCATAGTGAAGGATTTCTTTATTTTCACACGAAATCTACCAGAAATGACCACAACCCAGTCGCTCTTACCTTCCATTTTAAATACAACCTCCCATGTATGACGGGAAAAACTAAAACTAATTGAAAAGCCTTTAAAGAAGATCTTAGCAATATCTATATATATTATAGGTAAGATCTTTATAATATTGATAACTCGGACAAAATAGATAACCTCGCGGAATAATTAGAAAAAGAAATTATCAACGCGAAGGATCATAGAAGAATAGGAACCCTGTTAAATCCAATAAACCCCCATGTTGACCCGGATCTTAAAAAATTAAACGCAGTGAGAAATAGGATAAGAAAAATGTACCAAAAATATAGACGCCCTAAAATTAAAAACCAGTTAAATAATCTTAATCATAAAATTGCCAGACTATCACGGGAAATCGAAAATAGGGAATTCACCAGTATCCTAATAAACCTCAACTTGGAAAATCAAAACTAAGGGATTTCGTCAGACCTTTCAAGAAGAAAACACTCGAAATTCCGATCTTTAATGGTCCGGTTTGAAATGGCCCAGACAGACCTCGAGAAAGCAAACTTCTTAGTTGACAGCTTAAAGAACCAATTCAAATTAAACCCCTTAATACATGAAGAAACCAAACTCGAGGGCGAAGAAACTATTAACTTATTCCACTTCCCACAGATGGCGCCACGAAACAGCCCCATCGCAAACGTAAACATTGACCCCATTAAACCCTCTGAAATTATCTCAGACATCAAAAAACTCAAAAAAGGTAAAGCACCCGGTCATGACAACATCCTGGTCCTAAACCTCCCACTAAATTTTATTTTATTTTTCACCCACTTAGTGCAAAAAATCTTGGAAATCGGTCATTTCCCAGCACGGTGGAAGATAGCCACTGTCGTCCCTATTTACAAACCTGGTCCAACAAATCTCACAAGCTATCGTCTCAGCTCCCTACTTTCCTCCCTTAGCAAAATTGCTGAAAGTACCATCCTTAAAAGATTCGACCAACACCCAGAAGAAAACAACATTCTTTGTTCTGAACAACTTGGCTTCAGACCAAGCATGTGCACTGCACACCAACTCGTGCGAGCCACTGAATACATCACGTCAAGATTCAAAAATAAACAAAAAAAACTGTCTTCCTTAATATCCAAAAAGCATTCAATCGGGTATGGAATAATTCATAAACTGATCCACTGCGACACGCCAAGATACCTCATTCAATTCATTGTTTCATACTTCAACGATCGAAGCTTCAGGCTAAGGGTGAAAAACAAGCTTTCCGACCCATCCAAGCAGGCGTATCGCAAGGTTCCAAACAGTACTGTTCTGCTACATCAATGACATCCCAGCACAGTTTAATACAATGTCTTTACGCTGATGATACTGCAATTCTGGCAAAAAGTCAGAACGCAAACTATCGCACTCAACAGACATCCTGAAAGTATCACCCAGTGGATGGAGGGATGGAAAATCGAAATAAAAGCTGAAAAAACTCGCTCTTTTCCACAAAGCCCCAAGAAATAACAGGAGCTTTAGCAAAATCAAAGGAAAATACATCCCATGGTCTCGGGAAGCCAAGTATATAGGCGTCGTATTAGACAGAAAATTAAAATGGAGAACACACCGAGGAGATATCAGCGAAATTTTCCCCTAATTGCTCGGAATTCAAAAATGCGCAGGGACACTGAAGGGCTTATTTACATTGCCTATTTGTGACCGATATTGACTTATGCATGTCAGGTGCGAGGACACACAGCCAAAACCAACCTTAAAACAGTCGAAAGGCAACAAAACCTAATTATCGGGAAAATTCGCAAAGCTACCTGGGCGATACCCAGCTCTGAAATTTCCTTCAATCACCTAACCCTGAGACAAACTATAAAGAAAATAGCCACCCATGTCTTCAGTCATTGAGATGATCATGAGAATTTAGCCTTTAAATGAATTGGGAAAAAGGCACCCCATATCCCAAAATCAAAAGACCGCGTAATGTTCTACTCCTTTAGAATCTCTGACCTTTCCTCTCCATAGCCCCCATCACACTGCTTGCTGGTTGGCTCTGAACAAACAATAGCTTTAACTCTTTTCCACGCTGGTTACACGCCGAGGTCTCCACTGCAGCTCAACTCACCCACCCCTCGGAAGAGAGATGCTGATTGGCCGATACTCACCCATCTCCTTCCTCCACACTAGGGGACTCAGAGCAGCACCCACCACCTGAGATACAGATCAGTGCACCTCACAAGAACCCTGTTAACATGCCCCACCGTTCAGCAATGAAAGCTTCTACCTGAAGCCGGAAATTCCGAGCGTCGTCGTAGTCACAGGGTTCTTAGTGCAGCACCCACCACCTGAGATACAGATCAGTGCACCTCACAAGAACCCTGTTAACATGCCCCACCGTTCAGCAATGAAAGCTTCTACCTGAAGCCGGAAATTCCGAGCGTCGTCACAGGGTTCTTAGTGCAGAGTTGAGGGAATAAATAAATTTCACTTCCGGTGTCTTCTTGAGTTCTATCGACAATATAATGTACTTTGAGAATTGTAAATTTTAATGGAACCGAAACGGCTCACACTCTACACAAAATGGTAATGCAGCAATCTTATTTTTTCTTTGTACACAAGTGATAGAATATAATAATGAACGAAATGAACCAACATTTCAGAAAAAAATTTGGGATGCAAAGGAGTGATGGGTAAAAATATACATGCATTTTTTCCATAAATATCAACTTCATTTTTCTATAAATGAAGAAGTATTTCAGCAACCATAATAGTTTTGGCTCATTTCCTTGTCCACATCATTTAAAATACACATTGTAACTTTTATGTAAAATCCTTTATTGGTTTTTGAGATATCAGGTAAACAGTGGAGAATTTTTATAAAAATTAAAGACAAATTTTAACTGAAAAATATTGTTTTAAATTCCCCTGGATGACATGTCAGGGCTTCTTCTTTCTGCAAAAAATAAACAGTTTTGGAAAGTCAGAAGTACAAGAAATAATGGTAATAAAAACCATTCGCCAGTGCGGTTGATAGCAAGTGTTTTTAAAGTAGCCGGACACCTTAACTCAACAATGTTGCGTATCTCACCATGATTTTTTGTTTCTGCTTGCAGCAAGAATCAAATCCAAGAATTACCCGCAGACATGTTCACCGAAATGCCAAATTTGAGATACTTGTATTTGGGAGGCAATCCAATCATAATACTTGAGGCTCAAACGTACCAACCGATTTGGAATCAACTCAAGATAGTTTTCTTTAATGGTAAGAAGCCACCATTTTCTCATAGACTTATTTTTATATTTAGAGCAAATTATCGACATATTTTATTTCTTGTAGGACGCTTGTGAATTTTAAAAATGCATAATTAAACTTTAGATTTTGAGCAGATAGAATCGCAGTTAATCAGTGCATAAATTATGACTAAAACATATTGCTTAGAAAACTCAATTCCTCTAGTCCGACGTATGCTGTGTGATGTCCTCAATATAGATACGAGTGATTAGGACAAATTTGTCTTATAAAATTTGCTTATTAATAACATGACAGTAGGGCAAATCACATAATGTAAAAACATTCACAAAAATATAAACAATAAGAAATTCACATTTTTCAATAACACAACATCTCCAGGCACCAATGCCTTTCACTTTTAACACATCCCACCGCCACAAAAACAGGAAACAATGCCTTTCACTTTTAACACCACAACATCATCGGGAAACAATGTACTTCACTTTAAACCCAACACGCCACAACACCAGGCAGCAATACCTTTCACTTAACACACCAAAAAATCAACAGGTACCAATACCTTTCACTTTTAACACAACACACCACAACAACACCAGGCATGAATGCCTTTCACTTAACAGACCCCAACAATACCTTTCATTTTTAACACAACACACCTCAATAACACCAGGCATCAATGTCTTCCACTTAAGACACCCCCTCGTCACTAGGCACCATTGCCTTTCACTTTTAATATCACCAGGCACCAATGCCTTTCCCTTAACACACCAAAAAATCAA